>QANU01027719.1:55605-71135 GCA_003254905.1 Nissolia schottii | reverse complement strand
AACTAATTAGATTTAATTAGGTTGTGCAATTGGAACATAATTGATATAGGTTTTTAATGCTGAGATCTTAGTTTTAATTCCTATATTAATAAATGCTTAGGGGATTGACGATCGTAATCTCTTAGGTGAATTGCGTATTAGTTAGAGATTTCAACTAATAAGCAACATCCCTCTTATGAATAATTAATTAGGAACCAATGACAATTAATCCTTAATCTAGAAACACCGTATGCAGGATATTGCTTTTTATCACTGTTAACTTACTTTCGTTTTGCTTTCTTTTTATTATTATTCATCAATCCAAACCCCCTTTTTTTTATTGCAATTTTAATTGGTTCTAATTGCTTCCTTGAGAGACAACCTAGGTTAGCCCCCTTTACTACGTTTTTGGGGTTAATTTAGTTTTATAAATTATTATTTGATTGTGCACTGAAATTAACGACGTTTTGGTGTGTGTCAGGATGTAAGATGATGATCTTTCAATAATTATGATGAAGATGATGATATGAGCTATTAGGTTATAATTGTTGCTTTAAGATGATGAATGGATATAACTGCTTTATGATGATGAACTGTGATTTTTATATATGAATTGTGCCTATGATGATGATGATGAACTGTGTTTATGATGATGAACTGTTGCATCAACCATTAAACTGTGCACATGATGACGATGATGATGATGATGGAAAAACCCCCTCTTGGAGGGCCGAGGGCTCGACTTTTGGGGAAGGTCTTAGTTCCGATCTAGTCGTAGGTCCGACCCCCACGCCATCCGTTTGATGGTCACCTCGGTCGTAGTTGGTGAGAATTACGGGGTCAAGACATTACAGGTGAGACCCTTCAGGTGAGGCGCTACCTGGCCGCCACGATGCGGGCTGTAAAGTGTGGTTGTAGCGGTGTGGCCGTAGCTACAAGGAACGAGAGCGGAACCGCTACTAAGGCTTGCCTTATACCGCGGGAGTAAAATGAATTTCAAATGAATTTCCAAAGACGATGATGATGATGTATTAGTGTATGTGAATTGTATGATGATGATTTTGATGTAGTAGTATAGCTATATGAATCGTATGATGATGTTGAGTTAGGAATAGATTTGCAGACAGATGACGTAGACAATGAAGAATAGATTTCCTGATCACCTAGTAACGTAGGTAAAGCTGCTCAGGCTTAGTATTGACATTCATAACAAGTAGGGAGGTAGTATAACTGTGACACCTAGAGACCCCTGAGCGGCGGAATCATAATTGAGAATAAAACGATCAACGATAACTAAGGTTTTCCCACTGAGAACGCAGAGTTCTCACACCCGCTCCTTTATGATTCTAGGTACGCACGACAAGGACATCAGCACAGTATATGAGGAGGCCGACTTGCAGAAGTCAAACTTTGAAATAGGATAGTAGGGGCTCGACCAAAGATGTTACGATCAGCCCTTAGTTAGTAGAGTTCATGTTTTACACTAAGGTGGGAATGTACATGTATGTAATAAATATGATAATACCTATGTAAATGTTTGTGATATGTGCTATGGACCACTTGTCTGTATATTGTTTGATGTTGTAATGTTGGAATAGTTATCCGTTAAGTATAACGCTTTAACGTTTGCATTATAACTTCTATCTGACGCACGGCTCATATTTTATTCCATATGTATGTAAAGAAAAAGTTTCAAAACGGTCCATATTTTCTAAGCAACAATTATTTTCAAAGCTAAAAGTAGGGACTAGAAGTAACCCCAACCAAAGAAGAAAACAATCTAGTGAGCATTGTTTACGACGTACGGGTAAACAGTTAGCTAGAGTGTTTCAGAGTGTACCCTAACAGTAGCACTGGAAAATGAGGGCTCGCTTGTCTATATCTGGAGGACATATCTTTCTTTTTTCCTGGGATCCACATCTAGAGGATCATCTTCGCCACATCTAGAGGCGCTATTTACACCACATCTGGAGGTGTACTTATGCCACATCTGGAGGCATCTGACTCGTCTTTTAAATGTCATGACATAAAAGCTCAAGCGTTCTTTCCTTACTTTCTTTTCTCTCGTCCGGGTTGAAACCCGCATTCAGATCACTATCTGCGTAATATAATCATAACCCAGTCCTTCTCGCGTGACTGGGGAGGGGCTTGTCAGGTGTGACGTGCCAAGAGAGGGATTTCCTATTACGTAACTATGTCCTTTCTTCAAGGTATACCGACCCTTGGTGCTCGGGCCTTCTTAAGAAATATACCAGTTCGCTACATTGTATTACCATCTTTATACATTAGGTATTTTAATTCTAGTGATCTATGGTTACCCTAAGGTCTGCGGCAACCATTCCTCATGATGCATGCACTCGAAACTGTACTGTCTATATGATTTCTCATTCTATAGTGGCAAAGCAATGTAGATGGGGTAATGTGGGTCCCTGGGTTGGTCTCAACCTTTTCTTCTTTCTAGATAAGTCTGGGCAGAACCCTAGGGGCCTCAGGCCGCTCAGCGCCATGCATTCTCCGTTTAGCGTTCCAGGTGAACGCTCAGCGCCCTTGCCGCTCAGCACCACGTTCAGCCGCTCAACGCATTCCTGAATTCCCCACAGTTCTAAATCATCCTTATCCAATTTCTTGGCACCCAAGTTGCAGGCCGCTCAGCGACGCATGGGTTTGCTCAACGCCTCGTGAGCTCGCTCAGCGCTCTGGTGCGTACTGCACCTGTAACCCGAAGCCAGCTTCCATCTTTTTACCACCTTTCTTCTCCATTCTTTCTAAGCTTTTTAAGACATAACCTCCATCATTCCATCCATCACTTAGCATCTAGAAACATCCTAAACATGATCATGCATAGCAAATCCTAACCAAACATTCTAATATATTACAATCAAACATACACAAGCTTAACAACAACTACACATCAAGAACACCAAGGAGGTGGATACCCTAAGTTACCCACTTCCTGGAGGCTGAGTTGGTAAAGATGAGGGTGAGGGAGAGTAGTTCTCCAAGCACAGAGTGGTGTCCTAGCTCCGGTCGGTTTCAGCAGTGCGATCACGGTGCGTACGGGCAACGTTTTAGCTAGTTCCAGAGGAATTTTCTTAAGAAAATTTTCTACATGGGATAGGCTATTTATAGCCAAGGATATGCCCCCAAAATTACCTTTTTACCCTTCCACATATTTACCATTTTGCCATTTCTTATTTTCTTAATTAATTAATTAATTACAAAGATAATTAAAGGGTCAAATCAATGAATAGTAACTAAATTTTTTATTATTTTTCCTTGAAATTCCGATATCTCTCACGTGGGTTTTGCAGATTTTTACTCCTCCCGGTCCCGTTTCGCTCGTGTTTGATCGCTCGCTGTCCTGGTACGTCGCGCACTATCGTCCGAAAAATATTTTGATCATACTGTCGCGATCCCCTAATTTCCCTTAACATAGGACTAATGTCACTTGAAGGAATTTGTAAATTTTTCTCCGGAGGAGTATTCTTCACAGATACCTTTGATATGACAGAAAATTCCGACAGCAGACAATCGCTGTTCAGCTGCCTGTGAAATTTCACGCAACAACTAACCCTATGTTCTATGAACATTTAACCTAAGAATTTCTCATCCTAGCCCTCCAATCACATGTTAAAAAATTATTTAATATCTATTGTTGCGAATATTTCTCTAACAGGAAAGCGGGATGTTACAACAGTGATGGGGAGGAAGAAGAAGAAGAAGAAGAAGTAGAAGAAGGAGAAGGAGTAGGAGTAGGAGAAGGAGAAGGAGAAGAAGAAGAAGAAGAATATTTTGACTCGGACTTAAATTCTGAAAATGACAGTGATAGTGTCAATTATTCATCGTCAAACTAGCTGCGATTTGTATTTAATTAAACAATTTAAATATTATATTTCTTTTCTTTAACTTTTTGGTATTAATTGTTTTATTTCATAATTAGTTATTAAATATAAATTTATATATACTAATAAACTAAAAAAATTAATTAAAATTATTTATTAATAAATTTATATGATTTATTAAATTTAAAATTATATAAATTTTCTGTGTTAATTAAATAAAATATAAATTTCTATATATTTATAAATAATAGGGTTTATAAATAATAAAATGAAATTATTTAATAATATAATTAATTATTAAAATAATGCTAAAATATATAATAATTATTTAAAATAATTAACTAATTTTTAATTAGTTTTTTAAATAATTAATTTTATTGTTACCGTCGGAATGTAACGACAGTAACAATATTAAAATAATACTAAATTTACCGTCGGTTAGCTACGACGGTAATTAGGCGAATAAAATAATCGTATATTTTCCGTCGAACTATTGCCAACGGTAATAGTTTGAAATAGTTACAAAGTTAGTGTCGGTTACGACCAACGGTAATCACTGAATAAAATATTATTATAATCATCGCTGTACATTACCGACGGGAATAGTTTAAAATAGTTATAAAGTTAGTGTCGGTTACTACCAACGGTAATCAATGAATAAAATATTATTATAACCACCATCGGACTACTACTGCCGGTAACCCGGATTTGCTCACAACTGAATCGGTTACCGGCGGTTCTCTTCGCCAAAAATTAGCGTCGGTTAGCCATGTTCGACGCTAAGTTGATTACCATCGACTACTTAGCCGTTGGCTTGATGACTGACGGTAATGCCGATGGTAACATCATATACCAACGGTAACCACCTAAATTGCCGACAGTAATGTCGACGGTAATAGACTGTTTTCTTGTAGTGCTGTTAAGTCATACTGCACACTTGAATTAATCTTATTAGAAAAAAAAAACCCTTAAAACATTTAAGAATTTCTTAAAAAAGAAAATTTGGTTTAAACTGTATGAGGTTGAAAGTTCCACGTAAGCATCCTTCCATGTGTGAGGTCTTAACCACGTGCCTTATTAGATTTATGTTAAGCCTATTAAAATTTTAATAACTCTATTAATAGTCAGGTCACCCCTTCCACGTAGGTGTAACACCCCTACTTTCAGCCTACGCGATCGTTGTACTCTAATTATAGGGTTGCTATATTTCATGGTTAGGGTTACTTCTAGCCCCTACTTTCACGTCGCAATTATCTCATATTCAAAAATATGGACCATTTTGAAAATCATGCGTTCGCTTTATCAACTTGTAAACTAGGAGCCATGCGAGATCAAGAAAGCATATATATATATATATATATATACACACACACAGGACTTAATCGAATTCCGTAATAGAACATGAAAAGTATTGCATATATAGGCATAAGTACAAGTACCTGGTCCAACACATAATTACACATCTTTTTACTAATAAATACTACACAGAATCTGTAAAAGTCATAGATCTTATACATTAAATAAAACATTGATCGCCCTAACGTGAGAATAGTAGTTCTGCTACAGTTCTGGATCTTTCCTGTTGCGGCCACCCATCGTCGTCTACCGCGTGTTGGCCTCGTTGACCCACTCGCTCTGTACACCCGGAACCATAACAGAGTGGGGGTAAGAACGTTTCATCCTCAGTAGGTCTCCTCGGGGTATCTCTTGAAACACCCTAGCTAACTGTTTACCCGTACGTAGTAAACAAAGCTCACTAGGTTGTTGTCTACTCGGTTGGAATACCTTAGTCCATAGTTATCGTTTGAAAATAGTCGTTGTTCAAGAAAATAAGGACCCATTTTAAACTTTTGCTTGCATCACATTAAAACTAAAATAGAGCCATGCGTTGGAACAAAACGAGTATCACAAGGCGGATAACATTGTCATAATTAGCATCTTTAATATGCATCCAGTGGGTCCACCATACAAAGTCACATAGTATAAGGTATACATAATATGTACATAGATCAAAGTGTCACATACAGAATCCAGAATACACCACATCAAAATACAAGGACTACTGGAATGCTACTCAGTATGTCCTTGGCAAAACTAAACAACTATCTCTCTCTGAGCTCATCCAGTCATAGCCGTTCATGGCTCATCTGGCGGCTCCTCTGCATTCTCAAAATAGGACTCAATAGCTTCTGTACCTGAAGTCATAAAACAGTGGGAATGAGAACGGTAGGTTCTCAGTGGAAATAACTTTAGTTCTTGAGTCTCGTATCAGATTATGTCGGACTTCAGGGCGCTCAGAGATCTCTAGTGAACATACATACTAAAGTCCCTATCATTTATTATCTGGCCTATCTGAACGGCTTTATCTGCATTAATATGTGACATGGGAACTACTCTTGCTTACTACATTCTCGTGCTGATTAATATCTCGTGTAAACCGTCTTGAGCGTGCTCTTGACGGTACGGCATAACAACAGACTATATATTCAAGTAATCAACTACATAACAGAATACATTCCGAGTATATTCAGCATAACAGAATCATCGAAATACGCATCACATAGTCATCCAGAGTAAACATAACAGAATCAGCAGAATATGTGTAGCATAGTCAGCAGCATAAACATGACAGAATTATCAGAATGACATGTTTAACAGAATGTATCAGCATAACAGAATATAACAGCATAACAGAATGTAACAGCATAACAGAATAGGTGTTATTCCCACCATAGTAATGTCCTCTGTTGACACTAGTATGACGGAATAACCTCACACCCTCAGTATAGGCCGACACTGTCTGGACCTTACTGCGGTGGGCTTCCACCTGCCGTGTGCCCCCTCGGGACCCCTCGACAGTGGGCGGATATTGTACCCCCACCTAAGCTTGCCCCCTTTCGACAATGCATAGGCGTGGTAACCGCACACCTCCAGGTATGCCATATCGACACCACCTGTGGCGGGCTTCCACATTCAGGATGCCTCGACCTCCTGAAGTGGGATCATAGTGGCTCACGTGATCACGGCCTGTTCAGCATGTGGCATATAGCCAATTTCAGCATTGGGCATTTGCCCTGTTTCAGCAGCATTGGGCATTGGCCCTTTTTCAGCAGCATTGGGCATTAGCCCTTTTTTAGCAGCATTAATGGTACCTGCAGCATGGCATACTGGTTTTCCTATGGTTCATTTCAGCATCTTTACTTATCTCAGAGTTAATTATCATGTCTTTAACTAGGTGTGTCATGAATGCATGAGATGCTACAGATTTTATCATAAATCATAGGTAACATACATGGTCATTACATTTTCATTACATACAGCATATACGTTCGTACAATTCAGTTATCACTCATCTTTACAGCATCAAATACCAGACTATGAGCCTCAAGAGGGTGCCATCGGCTTTCTCTAGTCTCAAGCCGCTCAGCAAAAAATGATGTTCGCTCAGCGGTTTGAGCTCCTCCGCGCAGCGATAGAGGTTGTACCGCTCAGCGGTACTGACCTCATCGCTCAGCGGCTGAAACTTTCTCAAATTTTCTCCACCGCCTTACATTAAAAATATCTTTTTCACTTTCCACGTGGGCTTCAGCCCGCTTAGCAGCGCCTGAGCCTCCGCTCAGCGGCCCCTGTGCGAGAGCTGAAAACTGAATTGTTCATCTCTTCCATTTTCTTCCCTTAGCTTCCATGGAACGCTACATGAGTCTCACACATAATTCAAGCACAATAATCCTATCTAATCCAGGTCACAAGACCCTTTAGAATTGTCTTCCTAAGTCCTAACATCATTTCTAACATTTATGTCCATAAACTCAAAATTCACATACATACACGTACAATCACACAACACTTAGCCACCATCAAAGAGGTGAGGAACTAGAGTTACCCACTTCCTTAAGAACTTGTTGATGCTAGAAGGAAGAGGAAATCAAGCCTTGCTTTCTTGTTGAAGTCTTCTTGACCTAAGATAAAATTCTTGACATAATTAGGGCAAACATGGTTATGGAAGCTTGGCTTTGTACCAAGTGATGAAAACTCACCCACTACTCTTGCTTGTCTTCCTTAGGTGCTTAGAAATGAATTAGAATGATGGAAAAGATGAACTTGAAGCTTGCTTGAAGTTCCTTTGTCAAGAAAGCATAAAACCTAGGTTATGGAGTTTTAGGGTTTTGGAACTTGGTTTCTTGGATTCCACTTGAAGAGAAACTCTTGACCTTGATGCTAGCTTGCCTTCTTGATGGATTTGAGAATGATTAATGATGATGGAAAGCAAAGGATGATGATTGAATCTTGGTGGATTTGAAGCTTGAGATCTTAGGAGCTTAGGAAAAGAAAATGGAACTTGGATGCATGTATGTGTGTGTTTCGGGTTCCTCATGGGGGAAGGGCTGCCGTGGGCTTTTCTTAGTCCATTGGCCATCCTTATTTCCTATTTTGCCCTTAGTGTGTTTTTTGTCATATTTGCTCATTAATTATTTATGTCCAGACGTCCTAAAAATATTCCGGACACACCAATGTGAACTATTAATTATCCTTGTTAATATTTAAATCTTAGTTGGACTATTCTTACATTTAATCTCATATGAATATATTTTACAGACTCCTGTGAGTCGTAAAGAAACTATAATAAAACCCTAATTTCGATCCAAACGTCACCGGACGTCACGAGATCGTCAAAGAATTATTTTTAACTAATATTACAGAGATAAAATTAATATTTGAATTTTATTTCATTTTTATCTCACCTTTTCCTTATTATTATATTTTTAATTCTTCCCTAAATAGCCTTTTAACTGAAGGGAAAAAGTAGGGTTGTTACATCTCTAGGTTTGAACAGAATATAACAGCATAATAGAATATAACAGCATAACAGCATATGTGTTATTCCCACCATAGTAATGTCCTCTGTTGACACTAGTATGATGGAATAACCTCGCACCCTCGGTGTAGGCCGACACTGTCTGGACCTTCCTGCGGTGGGCTTCCACCTGCCGTGTGCCCCCTCAGGACCCCTCGACAGTGGGCGGATATTGTACCCCCACCTAAGCTTGCCCCCTTTCGACAATGCATAGGCGTGGTAACCGCACACCTCCAGGTATGCCATATCAACACCACCTGTGGCGGGCTTCCACATTCAGGGTGCCTCGACCTCCTGAAGTGGGATCTTAATCGGCTCACTTGATCACGGCCTGTTCAGCATGTGGCATATAGCCAATTTCAGCATTGGGCATTTGCCCTGTTTCAGCAGCATTGGGCATTGGCCCTTTTTCAGCAACATTGGGCATTGGCCCTTTTCAGCATTTCAACATTTTGGTACCTGCAGCATTGGATACTGGTTCCCTATGGTTCATTTCAGCATCTTTACTTATCTCAGAGTTAATTCTAATGTCTTTAACTAGGTGTATCATGAATGCATGGAATGCTACAGATATCATCACAGCTTGCATGACATATACATGTTTAGTATAGTTCTTTCATGTACAGCACCTACATTCATACAATTCAACTAACGATCACAGATACAGCATTAGATACTAGTCTATGAGCCTCAAGAGGGTGCCATAAGCTTTCTCTAGTCTCAAGCCGCTCCGCGAAAACTGATGTTCGCTCAGCGGTTTGAGCCTTTGCGCCCAGCGATAAAGATTGTATCGCTCAGCGGTACTAACCTCATCGCTCAGCGGCTGCAACTTTCCCGAATTTTCTTCCACCGCCTTACCCAAAAATATCTTTTTCACTTTCCACGTGGGCTTCAGCCCGCTCAGCGGCGCCTGAGACTCCGCTCAGCGGCCCCTGTGCGAAAGCTGAAAACCGAATTCCTCTTCTCTTCCATTTTCTCCCCTTGGCTTCCCATGGCACCTGCTTGAGTTTCACACATAATTCCAACACAATAATCCTATCTAGTCCAGGTCACAAGACCCTTCAGAATTGTCTTCCTAAGCCTAGCATCAATTCTAGCATGTTTCATCACATATTCCATACATCACATACATAGGCACATAAGCACACAACATACACAAACACTCATCCACCATCAAAAGGTGAGGAACTAGAGTTACCCACTTCCTCAAGAGCATGTTAATGCTAGAAAAAAGATGAAATCAAGCCTTGCTTGCTTGCTTGATGATTCCTTGACCTAAAATGAAAACCTTGACATAATTAGGGAAATCTAGGTTATGGAAGCTTGGATTTTCACCAAGGGATGAAAAACTCACCAACCACTCTTGTTTGTCTTCTTTGTATGCTTAGGAATGAATTATGATGATGGAAAAGATGAACTTGAGGCTTGATTGTTTGCTTGAACTTTTCTTTGTCAAGAAAAGAGAAAACCTAGGTTATGGAAGATTAGAGTTATGGAACCTTGGTTTCTTGGCTTCCACTTGAAGAGAACTCCTATCCTTGATGTTAGCTTGCCCTCTTGATGGATTTAGGAGTGATTGATGATGATGAAAAGCAAAGGATGATAGTTAAGCTTGGATGGTTATGGAGCTTTAAGCTTTGGGACTTAGGAAGAAGAAATGAAATGACTTTGGTGTGTTTTGTGTGTGTATTTTCGGGCTTCATGGGGGAAGGAGGGCTGCCGTGGTCTTTAGGGGTTTTAGGCCATCCATAATTCCAATTTTACCCTTAGTGTATTTTAGGTCATATTCGCTCATTAATTATTTATGTTCGGACGTCCTAAAATATTCCGGACACACCGTTGTGATCTATTAATTATCCTTGTTAATATTTAAATCTTAGTTGACATATTCTTACATTTAATTTCATATTAATATATTTTACAGACTCCTATGAGTCGTGAGGAAATTATAATAAAACCCTAATTTCGATCCAAACGTCACCGGACGCCACGAGATCGTCAAAGGATTATTTTTAACTAATATTCCAGAGATAGCATTAATATTTGAATTTTATTTTATTTTTATCTCACCGTTTCCTTATTATTATATGTTTAATTCTTTCCTAGATAACATCTTAACTGAAGGGAAAAAGTCGGGTTGTTACATTCCACCCCTCTTCGAAAAATTTCGTCCTCGAAATTGAAAGATAAAGATAAGTCCATACCTCTCAAGATAACTCTGGATAAGCTTGCTTCATATTCGCTTCTAACTCCCATTTTTGCTCTTCTACTTCCCCGTTCGTCCATACTACTCGTACCATAGGAACCTCCTTGTTCCTCGTCTGGCGAACCTTATGATCAATGATCCTTTGCGGCGTGAGTGGCAAAAATAAGTCTTCCCTCAATTGTATCTGCTCTGGCTGAAGTACATGATCGGGGGATGCATAATACTTATGCAATTGAGAGACATGAAAGACATTATGGATATTGGCTAGATTTGGCGGAAGAGCTATCCGATATGCTACCGGTCCAATACGATCTAGAATCTGGAACGGTCCAATGAATCGGGGGTTCAGCTTCTTGACCTTCAAGGACCTCCCAATACCTGTCGCCGGAGTAACCTTTAGGAAGACATGATCTCCCTCTTGGAACTCAAGTGGCCTCCTCCGGTTATCTGCATAACTCTTCTGCCGACTTTGCGCCGTGAGCACTCTTTTGCGCAACAACTTCATTAATTCCTCCGTCGCTCGGGTCTCCTCAGGACCTAGACAACGATACTGCCTGCTGTCATTCCAACACAAGGGCGACTGACACTTCCTACCATACAATGCTTCAAATGGAGCCATACCAATGCTAGCTGGATAACTGTTGTTGTAAGCAAACTCCACGAATGGCAATATTTCCTCCCAGTTTCCTGGCGTGTCTAGTGCACAAGCCCGTAGCATATCTTCCAAGGTCTGAATAGTACGCTCGGACTGACCATCAGACTGAGGGTGATATGCAGAACTCAAGTGTAACTGTGACCCATATGCTTTCTGGAAAGCAGTCCAGAATCTAGAAGTAAATCTGAGATCTCTGTCTGAAATGATAGAAGATGGTACTCCATGCAACCTTACCACCTCCTTGATATACAGCTATAGTTTCTCCAATAAGTCATCTTGATTGGGATAAAGTGAGCAGACTTAGTCAATCTGTCCACAATTACCCAAATGGCATCAACTCTAGTCCGGGTGCGTGGTAAACCTGAAACAAAATCCATGGCTATGGCCTCCCACTTCCATTCTGGAATCTCTGGAGGATTTAGCAACCCTGGTGGTTTCTGGTGCTCGATCTCCACCTTTTGGCAAACCAAGCACTTCTGTACCCAGTCCTCAACATCTCTTTTCAATCCTGGCCACCAAAACATATGTTTGAGGTTATGATACATCTTGGTAGTACCTGGGTGCATCGTGAACTGACTCTTATGAGCCTCCTGCAAAATATCCTCCCTTAAGCTGCCTTCCTTAGGCACACAAATGCGCCCGTCAAATCTCAAAATCCCAACAATGTCTGTGGTCGCCTCTTTGATCTTACCTTCTTCAACAGCCTTACGAAACTTGCACCAAGCATCCTCCTGACAATTCTTCTGAGCCTCCACTATTCTATGCTTAAAATCACTACTAACTTGGAGAGGGTACAATGTCAATCAGTTAGATTGGCGTGCAACAGTCAGATTAAGATCACGAAACTCCTCCAACAACTTCGCTTCCTGCACCATCATTTGAGCCATCTGCAAAGACTTCCGACTCAAAGCATCAGCCACTACATTGGCCTTCCCTGGGTGATAATTGAGATTGAAGTCATAATCCTTAAGGAATTCGATCCACCTCCTCTGACGCATATTCAACTCCTTCTGATCAAACAGGTACTTCAGACTTTTGTGATCTGAATATACCTCAAACCGAACTCCATACAAATAATGTCTCCAGATCTTTAATGCAAACACTACTGCAGCCAACTCTAAATCATGTGTAGGATAGTTTACCTTATGCTGCTTCAACTGTCTCGAGGCATAAGCTATCACTTGACGTCGCTGCATCAGCACACAACCCAGTCCAGCACCTGACGCATCACAGTATACCTCAAAAGGTTCCTGGGGATCAGGCAGTACTAGCACTGGAGCGGTGGTCAATCTCTCCTTCAGCTCGCAGAAACTTCTCTCACATTCTGCGGACCAAATCATCTTTGCCCCTTTCCTGGTCAGCTTCGTCAATGGCAGAGCAATCTGTGAAAATCCCTGAATAAACCTCCGGTAATATCCAGCAAATCCCAGAAAGCTCCGTAGCTCGGTAACTGAAGTGGGTCTCTCCCAGGTTCTAACCGCTTCAACCTTACTAGGGTCCACTGATACGCCTTGATCTGAAATCACATGGCCCAAAAACTGCACCTTCTTGGCCCAAAACTCACATTTGGAGAGCTTGGCATACAATTGTTTCTCCCTTAGAATCTCCAGTACTATCTGCAAATGTCTAGTGTGCTCTTCTTCACTCTTGGAGTACACCAGAATGTCATCAATAAAGACAATGACACAATCATCCAGATATTCACGGAAGATCCTATGCATGTAGTCCATAAAAATCGCGGGAGCATTCGTCAAACCAAAAGACATTACTGTAAACTCATAATGTCCATACCGGGATCGGAATGCCGTCTTAGCTATATCCTCCTCCCGTACTCTAATCTGATGATAGCCAGACCGCAAATCAATCCTTGAAAAGATCTTAGCATCCTTCAGCTGATCTAGAAGATCATCGATCCTAGGCAATGGATACTTGTTCTTAATTGTCACCTTGTTCAATTGCCTATAATCGACGCACATTCTCATGGTGCCATCTTTCTTCTTCACAAACAACACCGGTGCTCCCCACGGTGACGCACTTGGCCGTATGAACTGCTTCCCCAACAACTCTTCTAACTGCCTTTTCAATTCCTGCAATTCCAACGGAGACATACGATACGGTGCAATGGAAATAGGTCCAGCACCAGGCACTAGATCGATAGAAAACTCTACTTCCCGCTTCGGTGGAAACGCTGGAATATCGTCAGGAAATACATCTGGGTAATCCCGAACCACAGGAATATCCTTGACTTCCTGCTTTACAACTACCACTTCCGACGATGCAAAGAAAACACAGCCTTGATCTCTTAACTAACAAAAATAAAGAATTGGCAACTCCTGCTCTGAGGCTACTGAACTGGTAACCATAGAAGGAAAAGTAACCAACTTCCTAGCACAGTCAAGAACCGCCTGGTTAGCATTCAACCAATCCATCCCTAGTATCACATCCAGACCTACTAGGGGAAGACAGATTAAATCAGCCATGAACTCTCTTTCCTGCAGCTGAAACGGACAACGCAGACATACCTGACACATCTTAACTGGCGGTGCAGTAGGTGTAGATACAGCAAGTGTATACGGCAGTGTCGTAGGAGATAACTGCAACTCCTTCACACTATCGTAAGAGATAAAGGAGTGTGACGCTCCAGAATCATACAAAACAATCAAGGTCTTCCCATAAATAGTACAAGTACCCAAAATCAGACCTTCTTTCTTCCCATGAATACTCTTCCTTGACGTAGGGTGGGCGGCGGCGCTACTGGATAATCTCTGACGAAATGGCCTGTCTTGCCACACCTGAAGCAAACTCCCTGACCTGCTAAGCATTGTCCGGAATGCCCCCTGCCGCATTTTGGGCAAGGTGTACGTGGATCTGCTCGCTGCTGGGCCTCCGGCGTGCTCCGGGTCGGAGTACCTGATGACGGAGATCTCGTTGCTGGAGATCCTGTTCCTGCTGGCCCTGCTCTGGGCTGACTCTGCACTCTCCCTGATCCTTGCTGAGGCCTTGGTGGATACTGACCTCGGCCTCGTCCCACAGCTGCTACTTGAAACGGTCCCCGCTTCCTCAGTTCGGTTTGGGAACTACCAACACCATCAAACCTTCTCTTGAATCTTTCACTTCGCACCTGGGCTAGATCTCGATTGGCTTCCTCCTGAGCCAAGCAAGTGTTCACCAAAGTGGCATAATCACGGACACCTGCCAAATTCAGAAATACCTTCAACTTAGGTTTCAGACCTCGCTGGTATTTAGCACATTTCCAGCCTTCACTTGGGTTCATCCTGTACATCGGTGAATATCGGCAAAGTTTCTCAAACTTCGCCGTGTACTCGGTCACTGTCATCGATCCCTGTTTAAGCTCCATGAACTCTGCCTCTTTCTTATCCTGCAACTCCTGTGGGAACTATTTGTCCAAGAACACCTCCTTGAACCTGTTCCATGTCACCGGATCCTCATCTCGTTCAAACTGGGGCTTGGTTGTATCCCACCATTCCCCTGCTGCTCCCTCTACCTTCCGGGAAGCAAACTTGACCTTCTGTTGCTCCGTGCACGGGATATCTTCAAAGATCTGCTCCAATTTCCTAAGCCAGCCATGAACCAACTCAGGATCCATCACGCCTTCAAATACTGGTGGGTTGGCGCGTGAAAAATTCCGGTACTTCATGGCCTCCAGCTCATGCGCTGTCTGAGGTGTGTTGCATTGGGCATTGGAAGCAGCCATCAACGCCGTAGCCTGGGCTATCTCCCGCAGAGCATCTACAAGTTCTGCAGACTCCGGAGTACGCTGTGTATTGTCCCTGCGGGGTGGCATATCTAATATGTCGTACCTGCACAGTTTCGAGGTGATCAGTCTCAAGAAAGGCAAGTACACAGGAACTTAGCACATACCACTTAGCTGAAACATACACCGTAGTCATGCCCGAAAGCATAGTGCAGCTCAGTCCTCAGGCTCTTTTGGACCAAACTGCTCTGATACCAAATGAAACACCCTAGCTAACT
>QANU01027719.1:35911-53122 GCA_003254905.1 Nissolia schottii | reverse complement strand
GTTTCTTGGCTTCCACTTGAAGAGAACTCCTAGCCTTGATGTTAGCTTGCCCTCTTGATGGATTTAGGAGTGATTGATGATGATGAAAAGCAAAGGATGATAGTTAAGCTTGGATGGTTATGGAGCTTTAAGCTTTGGGACTTAGGAAGAAGAAATGAAATGACTTTGGTGTGTTTTGTGTGTGTATTTTCGGGCTTCATGGGGGAAGGAGGGCTGCCGTGGTCTTTAGGGGTTTTAGGCCATCCATAATTCCAATTTTACCCTTAGTGTATTTTAGGTCATATTCGCTCATTAATTATTTATGTCCGGACGTCCTAAAATATTCCGGACACACCGTTGTGACCTATTAATTATCCTTGTTAATATTTAAATCTTAGTTGACATATTCTTACATTTAATTTCATATTAATATATTTTACAGACTCCTATGAGTCGTGAGGAAATTATAATAAAACCCTAATTTCGATCTAAACGTCACCGGACGCCACGAGATCGTCAAAGGATTATTTTTAACTAATATTCCAGAGATAGAATTAATATTTGAATTTTATTTTATTTTTATCTCACCGTTTCCTTATTATTATATGTTTAATTCTTTCGTAGATAACATCTTAACTGAAGGGAAAAAGTCGGGTTGTTACACTATATTTTTCGCATAATATTTCCTAAATCAGTTTCTCAAATATAAACACAGAAAATAACATAAACATCCACGTAGATAGTGGGTCTATGGTTACCCACTTCCTAAGCACGTTCTGAACCGGTGAAAGTGATGAGAAAAATATCCTCTTCACGTTGGTATGCTCCTCCTATTTTTCCTGAGTCCGGCAGCGTTACCGCAATGTGCACGAACAGAACTGAAAGTGTGTGAAAACTAAAGAAATTGTCGAGGAAGTGAAGCAGCAGCCCTCGGGGTATTTATAGCCCCAGGGCCTGCACTACTATTTCTCATTTTTCTTTTCTTTTTCATTTTCTATATTATTATAATTATATTATTATATTATTATTTTAGAAAATATCTTGCCCTGTGGATAAGCTTCAAATCCTCTTGGCCCGTTTTGATCACGTTTGATTGTGTTTTGTTATTAATCGCTTGTGTACGGATATCCTAAAAATTTTCCGAACACATATTCGTGATCTACTAATTATTTCGGTCAGGCGGATATGTCCGGTTGGGGTATTCGTGAACATATCTTCGTAAGAGTATATTTTACGGATATCTTTGGGACCTAACGAAATTTCGGTGCTAACCGAAAA
The DNA here is from genome assembly GCA_003254905.1 of Nissolia schottii. Lineage (NCBI taxonomy): Eukaryota > Viridiplantae > Streptophyta > Magnoliopsida > Fabales > Fabaceae > Nissolia > Nissolia schottii. The sequence continues at coordinate 51,865 of QANU01027719.1, read as the reverse complement.
AATTTTTGACAGTCGCGAGATTTCCATGAGTTTACAAAATCATTATTTTGAGTAGTATTTTGGATGAGGAAACCTTCATAATTAAATTTCCAGTATAAATAACCATTTTGAAAACACTTTAATTACACGAAATTGTTGATTACGTAAAATCTTTGTAAGGGAAAAAATTTGAAATGTTACAGTAGGCATTCTTCCATGTGTGAGACTAATACCTTAACCACATAAATCTAATAAAATTTTAATAGGCTTAACTTAAATCTAATAAGACTATTAAAATTTTTATTTGTTTCATTTTTTTTTATATAAAGAAGCTTGCTTGCTTGCTAGTGAAAAAATTTAAATTTGAGTCATTTATTAATAACACCGTTCAAGTATAAAATATAAGCAACATCATATAACAATAACACGAGTAATCTAGTGGTTAAGGTATCAGTCTCACACATGAAAGAATGCCTACGTAAAAGGGAGTGACATGGCTGTTAACAGAACAACATAACACATAAACTGCCACGTCAATAACCACCATTAGTAAAGCGGACAGAAAGACTAAAATCCTTCGCAGTTGGATGTTTCACAGATTTTGCATTTGGTTGAAACGGAGCATCGGGAATTTACAATCAGGTTACGCATTAAGAAATCATGAAAGTCATGACTGCATTGTAATCGTAAAAAACATGCATCAGCGCGCGCCAGCTAGCCCATTGTCTTAGAGGGAGAGAGACTAAAAATGTACTGACCACTAAATCCATGTTCTGCACTTCTACTAGGTCTACTTTAAGGTAACGTCACATTTCAAAAAAATAAGCACAGGAGTTACAATAACATTCGAGTTGTTCGGCTTGTAGATGCTTGGTCTTGTTAGGATCTTATCCTCTTGATCCAACAGGAAAAATAACAGATTCGGATGAAAGGAAAACGCAAATGTTTCAAATAAATTTTACAAACCATGGGCCTTCAAGCATTGGTACTATATATTTGAACGGTGATTTGGAGTTAATGATCAAAGGTTACTACATACAGCGAGTAAAAAAGGTTTGCCCCACATACCCACCAGCCATAGCCCTCCTCACATTAGATTCAAACATCTTTGGGTTCTCTCTCAAGACTGCAGCAGCATCATGATTCAGCGGATCCTCGTAATTTGGTTCCTGCAAACAAAACAAGAGATTATAATCTACAAAATCCAAAGAAAATTTACCAAAATGACAAAACCCAGAATCATACCGTAAAGAGATGATACAATCCGTAGATGACTGTGTTAATGTTGAGCACAGGTTTCCAATCTTCTCGTAAAATGTTGAGGCAAACATTTCCTTCCAAGTCAATATTTGGATGGTAGACCTGCATATATTGACATGGTACAAAAATTTATTTATTTATTTATTTTGGGTGAGAATCACTTCACAGAGCCCAAATTGAGGGGTGACGGGTCAAGGGCCAGCAAAGAATAGTTACTGAACAATACAAGAAGAACCAAAAACAAAAACAAAAAATTACAACTACCACACTATAAGTCAAGAAATTGATTTATGATGTCGAAATTGACTAGGAAAACCACAAATTTATGTTGCTTGTCCCCACTGCCAAAATTAAACATGTTTCGTTAAATAAAGCATGATTTAATAATATCAAATTCAATTCAAACAAAAAAAAAAAAAAAAAAAAAAAAAAAAAACAAATAATCAACTATAGTCCTACCTTTGTCTTGCACTTGACCTTGGGTGCCTCGTGTGGATAGATGGGAGACACTTGGAAGGAAAACAAAAAGGTGCCACCTCTGCAGCAAAAAACATAATGGAGAATTAGGAGGTTTTCTATTTTTTACCCTTTAACCTCGAGGGTGAGAAATGGGGATGTCGAACCAAACAAATTACACATTTTTTAAGCATTTTAAAAAAGGAAGATGAAAATGACGGGTACATCAATGCTTTCACAACAAGAGTTGGTTTTATGAAGCTTAATCACAAAATTCAAAGAAATGGACAGATGACATGGAGAGTTCCTTACACATAATATCCTTCATCTGGTCGAATTGTAACTTCAAAGTTCATCAGGTCATCTTTACCATTGGGGAATTGTATGGTACAGGATTTTGGAAGATTCAGCTCACTTATATCTGCAAAATGTGATACTCAACTGTGACAAAAGTTTGTATAACAGATTAAATTGATGAAACGACAGATTTTTGAACACTTCTCATTACAAAATAGCAGTTTTGATTGCCCCCACACATCTCAGAAGAGTACATAAATATTAGTATTCGGATATTAATCCGTCCAACAGCAGGAATAAACCTTATCCCAAAAGGCCATTGTAATGTGTTACTGACATGGGATGCCAAATTTCAAAATAGAAAGGCTTCCTCATAAAATCATGTAATTCTTGTAGAACAGATAGAATTCTGGGTGAGTCTTGGGCAGCACCAGCCCATTCTTGTAATTCAGCCTTCCTTTCTTCAGGGTGTACCTCAGATGACTATTTTCCAGAATCAGCAAGTCTTGGCTCCAAGCTTACACTTTCTAAAGAGAGCAACAACCACTCCATTTTCCTGACCAGGCTTGTAAAGAATCTCAAAATCATAGCCGAGCAAATTAGCTACCCTACGTTGTGGTTCTCCCATCATCCTCTGATCCACAAGAAAGCACCTTTGGTCTGTATGAACCACAAAGTGCCTCCCAAGAAGGTAATGCCACCATTTTTGGATGGTAAGTACGATAGCCGTTAACTCTCATAAATGGACTTCTTATATGCTTCATTGGAGAGGGTTTGGCTCATATAAGCAATAGGTCTTCCTTCCGGCATGAAAACAGCTCCTATACCATTATTGGAAGCATCTGTTTTCAATCACACTGTCAAATCAAGGGACAGTCCACACTTGTAGCTCGGTCATGACTTCAAATTGTTCAAAAGCCAATTGTGCCTCCAATCGCCAATTGAAATTGTCTTTATTTAGCAAGCTTCCCATAACCTTTCCCAAAACATCTGTAGTACCCCATCCCCCCCCCCCCTCAATCCTTTCAGGTCTATTGGAACACGCAGGTTTAGCCTATCATATACCTTCTTGGGGTCTACAACTTCCCAGACCCCCTAAAGTGAGATGCCCCAAGAATTGAGGTTGCTCAAAGCTACATTTTATTAGCACTCACATATAGTTGATACACTTTTAACGCTAAACGAGCCAATTTGGCCCACAGGCTAAGAGGACATTTTACTATTCGTGGGCTGCGTTTTATACGTTGGGTAACCGGGCTAGCAGGCAGAGCTCATTTTGACAGCCCTAAAAAGGACTAACAAAAACTTCCTTAGATGCAGTTTGAGCCCGTTATTCATCAAGGCTAGAAAAGTAGATGGAGCATTAGTCAAAGCGAAGGGCACTACTAAGAATTCATAATGCCCTTCATACTTCCTAAAGACCTTCTTCGCAATATCTTCATCCTTGATGCGAATCTAGTGGTAAGTGGCAGCCACATTTTAAATCTAGCTTAGTAAACACTCTCGCCACTCCAAGTTCATTCAAGAGCTCATCAATCACTGGGATAGGGAATTTGTCACAGTAATCTTGTTTGGAGCCCTATAATCCACACACAATCACCATCCCCCATCCTTCTTTACCATATTCACAGGAATCTAATACAAACTTGTACTAGGCCTGATGATTCTAGCTCCTAACATCTCCCCAGTGATCCTCTCTATTTCGTTCTTCTGGTAGTACAAGTATTGATAAGGTTGGATGAGAGGAATTTAGCCCCCTCCAAAATGATGGTGTGATCAATGGCCTTGTTCTCTCTCTTAGGCCGTAACCCAGTTAGCAGTTGGCAGACGACGTCAAATTCTGCCAATAAGTTTTTGATCTCTAGAGATCATAGTTGTTAGAATCGTATGGTTCATGGTTCAAACTGTACGATTCAGTTTGATTCAGGCACCAGGCGATTCATGATTCGACTGTGAATCATAAAATGCCATGACTTGAAGGTGAATCACCGAAACCGCTCCGATTCGGAACCGCCGATTCAAAATGGCGATTTATGCAGTTCAGGAAGCTCAAGGTTTTTGGGTTTTTTTTCAGGTTTTTGGGTTCATTTATGTTTTTAACCCTTATTCATTGATGGACCAAAGCCCAAATGGCTCAAAAATGAAAATTTTAAAATATTTCTAAATTCTAAATGTTTCAAAATCAAAAACAAGAGAAATTAAAGAATCACGTCGTCATACACTCTTCTCTTCCTCAAGACGCAACTTGAAACCCCCTTTCTCTTTCTCTTTCTCTCCAAGCAACTAGAAGTTGTGCCTCTATCAACCTCGTGCTGTCATCAACCTCACGCCGTCGTTGCCACGCGGACAGCCATGCCACGCCGCCTGTGAACACAAACCTGCACAACCCCTATTTTGTATGTTGCACACTGTTTTGTTCCCTCCTGTTCCTCTACAAGCAACCCAACCTGCCTCCTCCACCCTGTGCTTCCGTTGTCCTCACAAGCAACCCAACCTGTTTTGTGTGTTGGCTTATAATTATTTACTAATTCTTCAATTATCATACTACTTATTAAGTTCTTTGCTACTCTTTAAGCATTTTCTTTACGTTCTATGTATGTATTATTGTTATACAGGATTTATATGAATATGTTCCTGAATCTTATGATTCGAAACGATTCATGATTTGAAAATTGAAAAAATGATTCACAATTTGATTCACGGGATGACAACTATGCTAGAGATAACTCTGATCAAGGCTCCATTTCAAGTTCAACATCCATTGGTGTCAAGAATAACCTCCATCAGCTTTGAGTGCTTTCATAGTTGCCTTACAAGAGAATTTGGCCCTCCACAATGAAGGCCCACCCTTAATTACCCTAGGGATCCCACCTTGTTTCAACCAAATAGCCAAATTTTGGAAGCCAGCCCCTGTAATCCCCAAACTTGGCAACCAATCCACTCTAAGAATAACAGCAATCCCTCCCAGCTCCAGGAAAAGGAACGAGTGTTTGATCTCATTGCCTTGCACCCATAATGTCACCTTCTTGCACACGCCCTAGCTAGACTCAACCTTACCATTACCTACCTCCACAATGTACTCAAAAGTCTGCACTACTTCTAGCTTTAGCTCTTGGGCTACCATCTTGGAAAGGAAATTGCATGTGGCCCTTGAATCAACCAAGATATAACTGGCCTACCCATAATCTTCCCCCCAAACCTTAAGGGACTAATTGAATGTTAGCACTTTAAGGCTAGCAAAGGAAATTTAAAAGGAATTGACCTCCAACTGCTCTTCTTCCATCTCAAACTCCACTTCTGGCTCTCCTTCCTTCAAATAATCCCCATCGTCCCAAGAGGATTAGCAATAGTACTTGAATTTACATTTGTTCTCTGATCCCCATCTCTCCCTGAACTTATAGTAGAGTCCCTTTTGACTTCTCTCTTGCAACTCATCTTGGGATATTCGCTGTCCTCCTCCCACATTACTGTCCCCGCTACTCTCCACAATCAACTTCTGCACAGGGCCCACCACTCCTCCCTTGACTCCAACCGATGCTGGAAAAGAGCTAGGGTCTTGACAAACCCCATGTTTCTACAGCTAATTTCCCAATGGAATTCAACCTATTTTCAATAACATGGATATTTTCTTCTATTTCTTGTGTTAAAAATTCATGTTAACTGGTACTAGAGCTCCTTGATCTTGGGGAGCTATGGATGGTCACAACATAAGTTTCCAAGGAAACAAGAATCAACAAGATTGAGAGGATGCAGTTTCAAAGTCATCAAAAGAAGAAGCTTCTAGTGAGTGATGGAGACGATCTTCCTTATGGTTGGTCCATCGAAGTAGCGCAACACTTCGATCCAGGACATGCTCCAAAATCTGAAAAGCCATCAGCAATTGTAGGCCCCCATGAGAGGACGTGCTTACACCTAGTATTGATTTAGGGAATGGCATAACCCGTACAAGTCATGGTGGGAGGTTGTGAAGTATATGGTTAAACGTGTCCATCCAGAATACGATTTTGATCAACCAATGTGGGTTGAGCATGAGGAACAGTCGATGAAGAGATGGTGAGGCTAGAACTAGTACTAGAGAAGGTCGTGGATGAAGTCAAGTGGTAGCCAACCACCCATTCTAAGAACCATATCATGATGAGGTTATAGTGGGAGAAAAAGAAGACTTAACAAGGATTAAGGACGATCTAATGGTGGGCCACCAACACAAATAAGCTCATGAAGAGGAAGAGGAGCTAGCAAAGGATGTAGGAATGGCAAAAGAGGAATTGGCAGATGTGGCAATTTATCATCATTCTTGGAGCTTATTCAGTTGGAAGGGGAATGAGAAGGAAGTCCAGATGGAGCTCACAACCTCAAGCTTGAGATCACCACGAAGTTGGCTAGAAATAAATGAGGACATGATGGATGAAAAGAAAGGTAATCTGTCCATTGTGGTTGAGCAAGGGCACGGCGACGCACATTAGGTGTTTCAGCAGATGACGACGTGCGGTAGGGGTTCCGACAACAATACTTAGTTGGGTAAGTAGCCGATGACTTCTCAAACAGTTGAGGAAGTGGAGACAGCAATCAGACTTGACAGTGGTGATTGAACAATGGAACTTGGGATTTTCATCTCCAAGACTATAATGGAGCTCTGGTACCAAATAAAGAACGAAGAATTGTCATTGAGTTGCTTTAGTGTCCAACACTTAGCATGCCCCATATTTATATACATCAAGGTACATCATTTAAATGAGATTCCATATTTCCTAGGTACAGGCATTCCTCACGTACATGAACCTGCCTAATTGTTAATGTCCAATGCTATTTCCAAGAAATACGATCATAATTAGAGCCTTGAATTGGACAGTGGATATATATCATTAAGGATGAAACTTTAGTTGATCATCTTTGCATGATGAAATCCAAGTTTGTTCCTTTTCCTCTCTCCAACTCCATCGTTAAAATGGCACCAATCATGTATTTTGTTGCAGTGCCCATCAAAGTCACTCTATCAACGACGAATCAAGATTCCACGTGTTTTGTACAATTCTAACAATTGAAGCAACTTTATCATTAGTTATGGTAATTTTACACACGACACACGAGTTGTGTCAGATTGTTAGATTCCCGATTTGGAATTCCATAATTTGATAACACTTCTTAGAAATAACCACCCCACAAAACCGATCAGTTACAAGGTTGAAACTTACAAGATTGGATTTAAGATAAATACTAAAATCCCTAGCTTGACAAAATAATACAAATTTCTTGCAAAAGCTTCCACGATTCTATGCAGAGAATCCTCCACATGGTGGAAAAAGAATAACCCATGCCACGCTGAGTAAGAAGTTCAGTGGAGACCAAAAATTGATATGGATGCTACTATCATGAAATCAAAATTCATGGACATATTGCGAATAGTGAATACCTAAATTCACTTTCTGCCTCTACTACCCATCTATTGAATTCCTAGCTACGATTTTTCATAGCATTATCCCACCCGCAAAACTTCATGTATGTACCCGACTCTTACCAAGAAAGACTTAAGTCCTTAAGCTCGCCACCCACCCCCTCCCCCTGCACACACGAAAAAAAAATCCCAAATTCATCTTTGGGCTAGATTTCCAAAAACACAGAAGTACATCTCACCAGCAATAAACATTTGACCTGATCGCAAAAATATGTAATAAAACAAAAGAAAGATAATTGTTATTGTGGCTACATGGTATGTAACTCCTTAGTTCCTAAACTAGAACCCCCAAGAAAGTAACATGTCGTTTATCTTGTAAAATGAACCAGCTGCGCTTTCCAGGAACTAACTACAGTTGCTGGAGTCGAGAGTAGAAAATAAACAGATTGCCCATTGTACGTTGCAGCGGGTGTGGTTAAGCAGACAATATTAATTCCTATTTTGATCCCTATTTCCTACTATCAGATCAACAAAACAAAGCCCTAAGAAATTAAGCATCTCCTTTTACACCTCTTCCCTCGTGCCATAATCCCCCAGAAAGGTTCCTACTCGGGTATATCCACCTTTGAAGCGTTATTCATCTATAATTCCAATGTCTGCTCAAATTAACATGTGTGGCTTTCTTTATTCGTATACTTCATCTTTTGGGCATGATAAAGCAGGCATTAAAAAAACAAAAAAAAACAAAAAAAATCTTCATCTAAAAACAAGAGGTTGAGGGAACCTTTGTGAAGACGCAACTCTCCAGCAGATTGCTTCTTAACGGGTGGCCCCCCACCTGCAGTCTCTGCAAGTTCCCTCTGCTTTTCCTTTACTTTGAACAGTTTGATCATCGTTATCGTCCTACAAGAATGATATCAACTCTAGCATGAACACACTGAGGCAGAGCAAATTATCAAGCAAAACATCATCTACAACTTCCTTCCTCGGAAGGACAAGCAGATCAGAATGTGCAGTCATGCCATCAAAATTAAAAAAATAAATAAATAAACAAAACGGAGCAGATCGAAAATTAGCCATGAGGGCTTAAGCCCAACAACTAGTGTCAGCTAAAGATTAAGGTGACAACACTTCTTGGTACATGCTAGCGGTGAGAATAAAATAAAAAATAAAAGAGAAATGAAAAAAGCACTTTGAATCAAAAGGGTGTAAGAGAGCAATAAACCCTAGAAAGAACAATAAATAAATAAAAAAAATTCCATCATTTCAAATTCAGGGCGAGGAGTCGCAGTGCGAAAGGGGAAATCGAAGGCGCAAATCTGAGATGAAGAAAGGATCAACAAGCCATAAACAAGAAATGAATCAATAAATCAATAAATCAATAAAGAAAAGAAACAGGTGGGAGATGAATGGAGTTTTTTGAAGGAGAGGAACCTGCCTCAGGGAAAACCGCAGAGAGAGAAGGGAGAGTTCGGGGTCTTTCGGAGGCGGGCTAGCTTAGCTGGCTGGCTGGCTTGGGACAACTCGCTGCGCTTGCAGTCACGACTTACAAGTAACTTTTTTTTCTATTGAAAGCCTTTCATGATTGGATGGATTTTTTGCTGACGTCATGAATACATGTTGCTTTCTTTACACGCTCTGCAGAATTTCAGTTTTTTTGTGAATTTATCTTTTTATTATCTATAAACCATCAATTTGTCCCTGTTGTTGACGGGATCCATTCCTCTTTCTTTGCGTTGATTCTCTAATCAGAGAGTAATTTAATGATTATCTTCTTGATTTGTCTTTGTTACCCCGGGCTTCCAAGTAATAGTATGAACCGCTTGCTCGGTTCGCAGCTTACACAGGGCTGTCGGAAACTTATAGATGATATTCTCAATTATACTTAATTAAGTGCATAAATATGACAGACATTAAACACAAACTTTATGTATATAAGTATAGAATGTATGTATGGTGTATATTTTTGGGTGTACGTGTAGCAGGACTCTTAATTTTGCTTGGTTTTCCCAGCGTTTAAAATGGAACATTCCGTCCGTGATGTAACACTTTAGCAAACTATTAGAATACGCATAGGTTACAATTGATACTTATTAGCCGCCATGTTATACCTTTTACTTATATTAGATTTCGCTTTATAAGGCTTACAATATAGAACATAAACTTATGGAATAATAAGTGGAAAAGAACTAGGAGATCAACATCATCGTAAGAGGGAAAACTCATCTCATGTATATATGTAAAATATATGGTACACAAGGTTCAATGTCATATATATAGATACAAAATCTGTAATTAAATTAACAATATGACGAGAAGCATAATTATCAGTTTGCTCATTTACAATAGATAACCTATAAAGCTAGGTACACATGCCTAATATCCTAGTTGTCTCTAATTGTAAATCATTCAGGGAATGAGGCAACCCTCAAAATTCATCCATTTTGCTAATGCTCCTTAAAGTCCTCTACGAAGGTTGGATACTCGAAGTTCCTTAGAACCAAATGCAGAGGAGAAGAAGAAAACAAGTTTCCTCACTAGGTTCCTGAGCACCAACTAAATGGCATTGTATAAGGTTCCGGCGTTCGGGCTGAAACACCCTAGCTAACTGCACACGCTTAAGTCGCACGCAAGCTCACTAGATTGTTTACTACCTGGTCGGAATACCTTAGTCCATTGTTAATTTCGCAAATAGTTGATTTAGAAAATAAGGACCAATTTTAAACTTTTTATTTGCATTGATTAGTTCATAAAATAGAGTCATGCGTCGAGAAGAACCAGTATAACAAACTGTAGAGCCCTTAGGCTTAGCGGATAATGGTATAGAAATAAAACATCAAATATACATTCATTTGGTCCATCATCACAGTCACATAATTTCTTACAATAAGTACGTATAGATAACATATACATAATCCAAAATGTCATATACAGGATCCAAAATACAAAATATCAGAATGCAAGGGCTACTGGAACACTACTCAGCAGACCCTTGATCAAAAATCCCAGTATCCAGCTGTCTCTGGGCAACCACTCTGACATGACCGCTCATGGCTCTTCGGTCTGCTCGTCAGCGTCCTCGTAGTATGAGTCGTCATATGTCCCTGAAGTCATAAGGCAGTGGGAGTGAGAACGGTAGGTTCTCAGTGGTAATAACTCTAGTTCCTGTAGATCTCGTGTCATATTAGGTCGGACTTCGGCCGCTTAGAGATTTCTAAATGTGCATATATACTAAACATCCTACTGATTATTATCTGGCCTAAGTTCTGAACGGCTTTATCTACATTACTAGGTGATACGGGAACTACTCTTGCTTACTACGTTCTCGTGCTTATTAACATTACGTGTACATACATAGTCGTCTCGAGCGTTCTCTTGACAGTAATTACAAAATAGCAGTTACATATAATCATGCATATCAGAATGTACATGCTGTTGGAATATATGTTATTCCCACCATAGCATTGCCCTCTTTCGACCTTCCTGCGGTGGGCTTCCACCTGCCGCGTGTCCTCTCTGACCCCCACCTAGCATTGCCCTCTTTCGACTGTGCTAGGCATGATAACCGCACACCCTGCAGGGATACCATATAGACACCACCTGTGGTGGGCTTCTATCTTCAGTATGTCCCTTGGACCTACTGAAATGGGCTCGTTATCTGGCTCTCGTGATCACGGCCTCAGAATTTTCAGCAGCATTTCAGAATTTCCTCTCTTTTCAGTACTTGCAGCATGTTATGACTTGTTTCCTATTGTTCATTTCATAATCTTTACTTATCTCATAATTACTTCTAGTTCTTTAACTTTCCTTACCATAAAATGCATGGAATGCACATACTTCACATATTTCATTCACAAATTACAATTACAGCATTGAATGCTAGACTATGGGCTTCAAAATGGCTTCCATGAACACTTCGGTCACTCTCCGCGGACTCAGCAACTCCAGGGAACCTCCGCGGAACCCACTCAGACACTTCCCATGGAACCACTCAGCAACCCCAGGGAACCTCCGCGGAACCCACTCAGAAAAACTCTTCAGGTGTCCGATCAACAACTTTCTAGACTGCTCTCGGTCTATCTCTACGGAACAACTCAGCAACGGGCCCTGGGCGAAACTGAACCGATTTCCTTATTTTCCTTCCCTTCTCTTCCCCTTTCCCCATGGTTACTCCTTGAGGTTTTCACACATATTCTAACTATCAAAGCCTATCTAATCCAGGTCACAGGACCCTTCAGAATCATCTCCCTAAATCCTAGCATAGGTTCTAACATATATACAAACATAAGAACATACACACACATGAACACATAACAAGAAACAACCACCAAAGAGGTGAGCAAACTAAAGTTACCCACTTGTAGAAGAACTTGGTGGTGGTGAGGGAAGCTTGGAGTGAAGTCCCACAAGCCTTGTTGTTTCCAAAGCTTGAGCTCCTCCTTTCTCCAAGGTGAAGAACTTCGAACAAGGTGGAGGGGGAAGAGGTGGTTCCTCTTGATTTTAGAAGGAAGAAAATGAAGAAGGATGAGGAGACTTAGGGGGCTGTGCTTCGGTTCATGGGAGGTGGAAGAGGGTGGCAAGAATGCTTGGCTTGAAGCTTGATGTTGGGTGTTATTGGAGCTTGGCTTGGTGTGTGTTTTTGGAGAATGTGGAAGATGAAATTTCTCTTGTACATTTGGGGGAAGGAACTCGGTTTGGGGGGCTGAATGGTGAGGCCATTACGTGAGTTTTGGGATTTAGAAAAGGTGATGAATAGTAGAAGGTGTGGGCATAGGTATGGCTAGTGATGGGATTTGGTGTAGTGTGTAAGACAAGTAAGGTGATGTGAGTCTTGGAAGCATGATTTTAAGGAATTAATTTTTGGACAATAATCTCCTCTCTTAACCATGCAGCCCTCCCTTTCAGCTGCTGAAATTTCATTTTCTCCCGGCTCCGGTTCGCTCGTGTTTTATCGCTCGCAGTGTCGGTGCGTCGCGCACGGCCGTCCGAAAAATATTCCGTTTATACCGTCGCGATCCTCTAATTCCCTTCTACCTCAGGGTATTAACATTTAAAGGGGTTTATGAATTTTTCTTCGGGAGATTATTTTCACGGACACCTATTTGCGCGTCATAAATTTCATCGGCGAACAGCGGCTGTTCGGCTGTCTGCCGATCTTCCTACCGCGACCCGTTTTATTTCCTAAGGACATTCCTCCTAATAATTTCCCATATTTATTTTCTAATCATGATTAAAAAATTAGTTTGATATTTATGTTTATGATTATTTTTCTAAGAAAAATCGGGATATTACACGGGCTATCTCTAAGTGACTATGTGTAACACCCTAGCTAGCTAGCTTACGCTTAAGTCGTAAACAACGCTTACTAGGTTGTCATCTACTTGGTTGGAGTACTTATAGTCTCGTAAATACCTTTAGAAAATATGTCTTTACTCAAAATATGGACCGATTTAAAACTTTTTCTTTTCCTTTACTTAAAACGATAAATAGGAATCACGCGTGAATGAATCATATAATATAAACGATAGAGCCTTACGGTGTAAAATCAACAGGCAAAGGAAAAGGAAGTCAAACAAACATGCAAACACCGACAAAGTGGTTCAACACATATATGGTCCATCATAGAAAATATATGTATATATATATATTAAGATTAACTTGCATCAGCTATACATGAATTCCAAGTACAAAATTCATAGTTCAAAATAATAACTGCCGAATGTGAACTAGGGACTGATGGGATACTACCCATTGAGTCCATACAAAAATATCATAGGAGACTAATCATAATAAGCCATGACTCCGCGGCTACTCCTCCTAATCGTCAACAGGGTCCCTGGCTGGGTCTTCGTCTTCTTCCACCTTTTCCTCCTCTGAATCTGCCTCCATCGGATCTTCTTCTTAGGAATCTTCCCCCATATCCTCAGGACAGTCGGGCACGGGTGAGTCATCATCGTCCTCAATCTCACGAGAGGCCTCTGAGATGGTGGTAAGGTCATGATGCACTCTTAAAGGTCCCGTCTTCGCATCATGGGCCCGAGGAGAAATTTGATATCGAAGTAAGGGGATCCTCTTCCTTGCACCAGGGCGGTAACCGTAGTATCGGGGCGGAGGTGGCAAGGAATTTGGGTCGACCTCGACATCTTTCTCATATGTTAGAGGCTCATTGTCATCTTATCTATGAAAATCGGCATGTCGAGCGATGATCCAGGGCCTAGGAGTAGACTAAGAAGTAGTCGCAGATCTAGCGGAGTGTAACTCAGAGTGTCGGCCGGCAAGTGCGTGTAGATCTCCGTGATAACCCCAGTAACAGGGTCAAGCTGTCGGGTCATGCTCAGGATCCTTACCTGATCCCCCAGTGGGATATCCAATATGGTCACCTGGAGTCACAAACAAGTGGGGGTGAGAACGTCGCGTTCTTAGTGGAAATCTCTAAGCGTGTACTACTCTTTGTTAACTCGGGTATGCTCCAGGCCACTCAGGAGTTCTCTAAGTGTCATGTTGTTCTACATTTCCTACTTATTTTATTATGGCTAATTCTGAGCAGTTTTATCTATCTTACTATGTGTATAGAGAATGTCCTAATATTTACCCTAGTCATTAAGTATGTACTATCCTGCTTGTTATTACTTAGTCATCATAGAACTTAGGATATTCTGAGCGCTTATTATTATCTTACAGGGGCGATCGTACAAAGACTCCTCACCGAACATAAATTATATATATATATATATATATATATATATATACACACACACATACATCACAATTTATGCATGGGGAGGGGGTTAGGTAATTTTCTTACGCGCCTTAGGCAGCGTCCTTCTTGTTATGTAAGATGTCCATCATTTCGCTATGTAGACCGTGGGACTGTCGTCCCCGTTTGGTGTACAACCCACTCCTTTATCGCATCCTTCGTTATTTTGGACAGACCTCATGCCCGTGTGGTAGCGAACCACAAATGCATTTTAGCATAAAAGGTGGATTAGAATGACCATCTATTTCATGAGATGGTGAAGGGCCTGCCCTTTCGATGCGACCAGGGGTGGACTCGTTCTTTTTTTAATCTTTCTTTTCTTTCTTAACTCTACTTTGCATTCTTTAGCACTTTGACTTTCTTAATCCTTTGCAGGGGACACATTTTACTTTCTTTCTTTGTTGATAGGTCATCTATCATCGACAACGTATACTTATTCTTGATGGTAACTTTATTCAGTTGCTGGTAATCGACGCATAGTCGCATTGAGTCATCCTTCTTCTTCACAAATAAGACTGGAGCTCCCCATGGCAACGCACTGGGTCGAATAAACCGTTTGTCCAGTAATTCCTCCAACTGCTTTTTCAGCTACTGCAACTCTACCGTGGACACACCAAAACGTCGTTAATTTCAGTGCGCGATCACATAATAATTTATAAAAATAAATTAACCCCAAAAACGTAGTACAGGGGCTAACCTAGGTCGTCTCTGAAGGAAGCAATTTCCAAGCCAATTATAATTACAATTAAAGGGGGTTTGAATTGATTGAATTAAGATAGAAAGAAAGCAAAACAAAAGTAAGTCAACAAAGATAAAAGGCAATATCCTGCATACGGTGTTTCTAGATCAAGGATTAATGTCATTGGTTCCTAATTAATTATTCATAGGAGGGGATGTTGTTTATTAGTTGAAATCTCTAACTAATACACAATTCACTTAAAAAACTACGATCGTCAATCCCCCAAGCATATATTAATACATGAATTAAAACTAAGATCTCAGCATTTAATACCCATATCAATTATGTCCCAATTGCACAACCTAATTAAATCTAATTAGTTCCCCAAAAAGTTCCCAAATCCTAAATCAATAAATCCTACAATCATCAAGATCTATCAACCTAGAATTAACCCTAACCAATAACATGCAATCGCTATATTATTAATCACAGGCGAAACAAATCATGAATAAACATTAAGCACAAGACCTCGAATTAATCCTAATCTAGAGTTATCGCATGTAAGATATTAAGATACTACTCTTTCATGGGTAGAGGATAAAAACTCATAATTAATAAATAGAGAGGAAGAGAGTAGAAAATAATGGAGAATTAAAATAAGAAAACCTGAAAACAATAACGGACGGAATTCGCAAATAGTTGGGAGCTTGCGTTGTCAATGCGAGCGCTCTAACAATCCTTGAATAACTAAGCACTACTAACATAAACATAAAGTGCATAAATTAAAAGGAAAAGTGCAGAAAATAAAATTGGAGGTTGAGTATGAAGTTGTCCCCAAGTTGTTGAGAGAGGATATCTATTTGTAGAGGATTGGCCTAAAGTGGGAGTAAATCTCGCACTTTCAGCACAACAGTTAGTAAAATCGCGATAATTTCGGCTACATATATTGGATTGAGGTGATTCAAATCTCCAATTAAAGCTAAGAGATTGACATACAACTTTGTAGTTGAGGTCAAATCGAGATTCAATCTCCATCCTGCGCAAAATTCGTGGCAAAGTCAGCGTTAAAAATCCTCAGCAAATCTTTGACCAAATCTTTTTGAATTTGAATTTAATCTTGAATTTATTGGTCTC
>QANU01027719.1:0-35029 GCA_003254905.1 Nissolia schottii | reverse complement strand
TTTTTCACACTTCTTGGAAATCTTGCCACCGCTTACCCATTAGCTCAGGGGAGAGTTTCTGTCGGTGCAACTAATTGGTTGTTTTGCAGATTAGTTGCCTCAAATTAATTTTTTTTTCATGGGCACTTTTATAGATTTTCCAACCAATAGGGGCAATTGCGGTTGCTCTCCCCCTACTTTGAATGTTTCATGTCCTCATGTAACCCCACACTTGTTGCTTACCACATATGAATAAATGTACCACAATTCTCTTAAGCCCTAAAGCCAGGTGTATCATGGTTTTTCTTGGTTTATCAGCTTGTATTGTGCTAATTATTCAATAAAAGGCTACAAGGCTCAAAGGGGCTAACAAAGGTCAAATGTTCAAGGTAAGCTCATATGGATATGTAAGCTAAATACACAAGGAATGCCTCAATCATATCACATGTCATATACAAAGGTAAAAGTGCAATGCAGAGAATCAGGCAAGTTCTAGACTTGAACACTAGTGAGTGTACACACAACAAAGAAAGGAATGACATGTACTGTTGCCATCCTATAAAAGGCTCAAATCTTACCAGGTAATATCATCCAATTAATTAAAACATGCCAGGATTTATAAAATGCTCAATCAAACATAATGCCATAAATAATCAAACACAACATTTCACATTGCACAAATCAATCATCAACTAGTCTAAATTATCCCTTATTCACGAATTTCCACATTTATTGCACAGTTAAAACTACTATCTTAAACAAATAAAACTTTCTCACCCCACACTTAAAGAAGTGTGCTGGCCTCGGCGCACAAAACAGGGCAAGAAAAAAAGGTAAAACAAATAAATAAGAGAAAAGGAAAGAAAAACTCACAAACGGTGGGTTGTCTCCCACCCAGCACTTTTTTTTAATGTCCTTAAGTTGGACGGATGACGGCCGTCTCATGCAGGATCATGTTTGAACTGGTCCAGAAACATCAACCAAAGTTTGCTGTGGTAGCCTCCACCTGGATCCCATACCATATGAGTCATGTCATGGCCCTGGAAACCATGTTTCTTTTAGGAGCCAAGCATTGAGATCTTCCATCGATGCCGTGAAGCTTTGAGGCTTCACCTTGTGTAACATCCCGAATTTTCTTAGAGAAATAATTGTGCACATAAATACCAGATTAATTTCTAATCATGATTAGAGGATAAAATGGGAAATTATTAGGTAGAATATCCCTAGAAAATAAAACGTGTCGCGGTAAGAAATTCGGCGGACAACTGAAGAGCCGCTGTTCGCCGATGAAATTTCCCGACGCGAAAAAGGTGTCCGTGAAAATATTTCCCAGGAGAAAAATTCACAAACACCTTTAAATATTAATACCCTTAGGTAGGGGGGAATTAGAGGATCGCGACGGTATAAACGGAATATTTTTCGGACGACCGTGCGCGACGTACCGACACTGCGAGCGATAAAACACGAGCGAACCGGAACCGGGATAAAATGAAATTTCAATAGCTGTGAGTGAGGGCTGCACGGTTAGGAGAGGAGAATTTGCCCAAAAATTTCTCCCCAAAATCATGCTTCCAAATGTCCATCACCATGGCTTGTAAGACACACTAAACCAAATCACATCATAGGCCATACCTATGCCCATACCTCATACTATTCACCACCTTTTTCTAAATCATAAAATTCAATTAATTCCCTCACATTCAGCCCTCCAAACCCGAGCTCTTCCTCAAGTTCACAAGAGAAAACTTCATTTTCCCACATCCTCCATAAACACACTTCAAGCCAAGCTCCAAGACCAACACTTTATCTCCAAGCACTCAAGCACCCTCTCACCCTCTTGCATCTTCCACCAAACCGAAAATCACAGCCCTCAAGACTCCTCATCTTAGTTTCATTTTCTTATACCCACTACCAAGAGGAACAACATCATCCTCTTCATTGTGCAAGGTTCTCACCTTGAAGAAAGGAAGCTCAAGCTTTGGGAAGCAACAAGGCTTGTGGGCTTCACTTCAAACTTCACCACTACCACCAAGCTTTCTACAGGTGGGTAGTACCATCATCCCTGCCTATGGGATGTTATTGTATGCTTGTGTGTATCTTGAGTAGGAAAAATTAGAAATGCTATGAGGATAAATATTACTGTTTCATGTTGAATATATTTACGTTGTTTCATGATGCTTGAACATTCATGTTGTTGCTCGGGTACTGCTGGAATATGGGGTGTGAACATGGATGAGTGTAAGAGAACGAGAGAAAATAAGCCAGGAGCTGGGGCACCGAGCTTTCCGCGGAGAGGGACAGAGAGGAGTCTAGAGAGTTGACTAGCGGGCGTCAGTAGTGGTTCCCTGGGAGGTTTCTTAGTGGTTTCCGCGGAGGATGCCCTAGAGTGGGAGAGTGGATTCCCTATAATCGTAAGTGGTTCCCTGAAGAGTGTGCTGAGTGAACACTAGGAAAGGTGCGGGAAGGGTTCCGCGGAGGATCCCTGGAGTACGCTGAGAGGGTTACCGGGAGAGTTGAGTGAGAACTAGAACTGTGTGTTGAGTAGTTCCGCAGAGGATCCCTAGAGAGCTGAGAGGGTCACGTGAAGGGTGCAGAATGGGTATCAGAAATAGTGTTGAGTGGGTTCCGCGGAGGATCCCTAGAGAGCTGAGAGGGTCACGTGAAGAGTGTAGAATGGGCACCAGAAATGATGTTGAGTGGGTTCCGCAGAGGATCCCTAGAGAGCTGAGAGGGTTACGTGAAGAGTGTTGAGTGGGCACCAGGAGTGGTGCTGAATGGGTTCCGCGGAGGTTCCCCGGAGTGATGAGTGGCTCCCTGGAGAGTAGACCGAGTAAACACCAGTAGTGGTGATGGAGTAGGGTTCCGCGGAGGAACCCTAGGACGGATGAACGAACTCCCGATGTTTCAGACTAGCGCCAATAGCGGTGCCAAGTGGGTTCTACGGAGATCCCCCGAAATGGTTGAGTAACCCCTAGAGAATTACTTAGTGGGTTCTGCGGAGGTTCCCTAGTGTTGATGGTGGTTTCCGAGCAAGGAGTTCCGAGGTCCATTACATTCTAACAAATACTTAGAACGTAGAAGTCTATGCAGCGAGTTTATAATGGCATGTGTATGTACTATGAGTCACCGAAAGGTACAGTAAACAAGAATATGAGTATCGAGTCGTGCATGCATCATGAGGATAGACAACTAGAGACTATGCTACGCCCAAGATTAATGAATGAAGATAATAAAGAACGTAAGAACCAGAACAGTATAGAAAGATAAGGTGCATATGATAATGAGATATGATGAATGAGAAGACGCTAACCTGGGTGAGCCGGTATGCGTAAGAGAAAGAAAGTATATGATACCATTTACTTAAATTGTAAAGTTCATGCATAGTGCACAAGAGCAGGCTCATAAGAAACGCAGGCATTGTGTACGTCACCATGCTCATAAGGAACGCATGGGGCTCGATCACGTCACCAGGCTCATAAGGAACGCATGGGACACGATCACCTTGCATACATACCTATGTGATAAAAGCATCGTTATGTCTCGACCATGTCACCATGCTCATAAGGAACGCATGGGGCAAGGTCACCGGGTATACCTATATGAGTAGTAGTGTCAAAACGGTCAAGGATAGAAAGCACGAGAACTTAGTAAGAAAGATTAGTTCCCTGTCACCTAGTAACTAGATAAAGCCGCCTAGGAACTTAGGCAAGAAATAACTAGTAGGATGTCTAGATGCATGAACACTAGAGATCTCCTGGACGGCCGGAGCATAATTGAGTAACCAGATTCCCCCATGCCATAGTCAACCACTGAGAACCACTGTTCTCACCCCCACTCACTTATGGCTTCAGGCGAGATAGATGACGCCCCGCCGAGGAAGAGGCGGATCCTGCGCAGCAGATTTAGGACAGTAGATCCTGAGACAGGGGAGAAGGCAGAGCTTTGGTCAGTACTAGTGGTGAATCGTCCCACACCCCGCCGAGTTGCGCCACCGGTACTCCCCGAGCCAGAGACTTCCGCTGACGGCAAGCCCATCCCGTACGAGAAGGACGTGGAGGTCGACCCAGTCTCGGTGAGATTGCGACCGCCCAAGGCTTATCAGCAGATGGCACGGATGAGGACGACCAGAGACTATCGCCGTCAGTTCGCGTCTCGCACTCCTAGCCACGAGGCGGGTCCATCCTACGGCCCCCGAGACCTGCCAGACGTACTAGTGCCCTCCTCACCCGAGGAGGAGTATCCTTTGGTAGCCATGGAGGAGGACGACGAGGAGGACGAGCCAGAGCTGGTGTACGAGCCGGAGGGGTCAGAGCCGGAGAAGGATCCAGAGGAGGACCCCGAGGAGGATCCAGAGGAGGAGTTCAGCGAGGATGAGCCAGAGACCTGACCAGCACTATATCCCGACCCTATCATCAGACGCCATCTTTTGCTAGTAGTTCTAGTTATTTGTGTATTTTGATGTATTCCATCTTGTAGCCTTTTGATGTATTCATGTAACATTTATAATATGTATGTATATGACTTCTTGACATGTATGACACTGACTGCTGGACCCACATGGTACTGTTTACTTTACTATCTGTGTATGTACATGTATAACAGACGAATCACGCATTTATCTATCATACGACTATACGGGACTCAAAACAGTCCACACGCATGGCTCTAGATTGACGGATAGGTTATGTTTAAAAAGAAAAAAAAATGGATCCTTATTTTCAGTTAACTTAATTATTTTCCAAAGTAAAGTAAGGACTACCAGTATTCCCACATAGCAGATAACAACCTAGCAGACGCAGATTATGACTTAAGCATAAGCTGCTAACCTAGGGTGTTACAGTTTGTATCAGAGCAGTTTGGTCCAAGTGAGCCTGAGGACTGAGCTGCGCTATGCTTCCGAGCATGAT
Source organism: Nissolia schottii (assembly GCA_003254905.1). Classification (NCBI taxonomy): domain Eukaryota; kingdom Viridiplantae; phylum Streptophyta; class Magnoliopsida; order Fabales; family Fabaceae; genus Nissolia; species Nissolia schottii. The sequence continues at coordinate 30,143 of QANU01027719.1, read as the reverse complement.
AACGGTGTAGACTATTTCTAGGATAAATGTATTGTTTGTGTGCACTAGCTTTTCTTGAGACTGATCACCTCGGGTCTTTGCAGGTGCTCCATAGATAGACATGCCTCCTAGGAGAGATCATACACGACGCACCCCAGATAATGGGGACTTCGCAGACGTTATACGCGAGATGGCTCGCGCCACGGCCCAGATGGCCGCTATTACGGCAGCCAGGAACGCACCACCAACCCCGAGAGAGGTTGATACTCAGAAGTATGCGGAGTTCGTGAAAGCTCGTCCGCCTACTTTTGAAGGGCAGGCTGACCCCGAGATCGTGTATGACTGGATTGAGGGGATTGAGCAGGTCTTCGAAGACTTGGACTACACCGATGAGCAGAAGGTGAAGTTCGCCTCGAGGATGTTTCGAGGAGTGGTTCGAGATTAGTAGAGGTCTGCTAGGCCTCTGCTGGAGTAGCGCGAAGGAGTTATTACCTGGACTGCATTCACCACCGCTGTGGCAGACAAGCACTTTTTGCGCGGGATGCGGAACCGCAAGGAGGTAGAGTTCATGGAACTCAAGCAGGGAGATAGGACGGTGGCAGCATACACTACTGAGTTTGATAAGCTATGCAGGTATTCCAGCACTTACTGGCTGAACCCAGATGAAGGCTGGAAGTGTGCCAAGTACAAACAGGGGCTGAAGGGCGCACTACAGGTGGCAATGAACCACCTTGATATCTGGGATTACGCGGTGCTGGTGGACAAGTGCCTGATATTGGAGGATTCTCAGAGGAACTTAGCCGCAGAAAACCGCGAGAGGAACAAGAGGAAGCTGGCAGAGGCTGAGAGCTCCAGACAAGACCCTAGGAAGCGAGGGCCTTTCCCCGCCCCGATCGCTAACTGGGGAAGAAGACAGACGCAGCCGCCGCAAACCCCAGGAGCAAAGGGACTGCCTAGTCAGTCACGACAAGGAACGCCAAGAGCTGCGTTGCCTGCACCGAGACCGCAACCGCCATCTGGGGATCGAGGCCCCTCTGTCCGAAGTGTGGCAGGCAACATGGAGGAGTCTGCTTTGCTGGTCAGAATGTGTGCTTCAGATATGGCAAGGCCGGACACAAAGCCAGGTCGTGCCCGATTGCACCGCCTACACCGCAGCAAGCTGGCCGAGTGTTTACCCTTTCTACTGAGGAGGTTCAGGATGCGGATGATCTGATTCAGGGTAAGTGTGTGATGCAAAGTGAATCCTTAGCTGTACTATATGACTCTGGAGCTTCGCATTCATTTATTTCACATGCTAGAGTCGAGGGTCTAGGTCTAACCCCCACTTTACTGCCATACACTCTGAGAGTATCTACCCCTACAGCGCCTCCAGTGGAGACTTGTTTAGTGTATCTTAAGGTTCCGTTCCAGTTGCAGGGTAGAGCATTTACTGCAGACCGGATATGTCTTCCCCTGGTGGGGCTAGATATAATATTGGGTATGGATTGGCTACGCGCCAATCGTGTGGTACTAGATTGTGCTGCAAAAGTAGTCAGTGTTCCTCCTGTGGAACTGGAGGCAACTACTCCGGGAGTGACGGCGATGTCTCTGTATTGCTGTCCACTCGATGGCAAGGGATATGTTCTGTTAGCCTCGTCAGATGGGAAGGCCTCGTTGCAGGCAGATCAGATTCGAGTAGTTTGTGAGTACCCAGATGTGTTTCCGAATGACATCCTGGAGTTTCCGCCCGAGCGAGAGGTGGAATTTTCGATCGACCTTGTCCCAGGAGCGGGACCAGTGTCGATAGCGTCGTACCGTAGGTCGCTATTGGAGCTGGAAGAGCTGAAGCGACAGCTAGAGGAATTGTTGGGGAAGCAGTTTATCCGCCCGAGCGCGTCACCATGGGGAGCCCCGGTGCTGTTTGTGAAGAAAAAGGATGGGTCTATGCCGATGTGCATAGATTACCGGCAGCTGAACAAGGTGACCGTCAAGAATAAGTACCCGCTACCTGATAAGTGCCTAATTTACGTAATTCTTGCTAATTAAAATGGCACTTATCCATTTATGTTTCAACTAAATAAATCTTTATGTTTTGTAGGTTTTATTATATATTTTGGAAGAAGGATACAAACCAAGAAATGAAGATTAATCCCTAGAAGAATGGAGCAAGAGGAAAAGAGGACAAAAGAGCAAAAAGGACGCAAGCAAACAAAGAAGCGCTCAGCGGATGAAAGAAAGCGCTCAGCGGTTTAGGAGAAAACGCTCAGCGAACAAGACCCACCGCTGAGCGGTGTAATTTCTAGAAGCCGAGCCACCGTCTTTGACTCCGCATTTAATGCACCGACCTGGCGCCACCTCAAGCCGCCACCGCCATTAATGAAGCCGCGTCCGCCCACCAAAGTTGGCCTCACCGCTCAGCAGTGGTACACTAACCGCTGAGCGGTTTAACCCCAAAAAAAGCCTATAAATAGGGGGAGGCCGAGGCAATTAGGATCCATCCTTCATCCCCCTCCTTTACCACTATTTTTACCTATTCTCTTCCATTTCCTATACTTTCTTAAGCTAGGGTTAGGTAGGAAATTAAAGTTTAGGAGCTTTCCTTAACAGAAGTGCTGCCGGATTGTCAACGGTTGTGAACCGTGGTGGACGTGTGGAGGCATTTCACCACTCTTATCAACCGACCATTGCTCTAAACCCTTGTAAGTTGTAATCTATCCATGACAATGGATAGCTAACTTCTTTCTTGTTGGGATTTGATGCATTGTATTGCTTTTATGTATCCGTCTTAATTCTTAAGTATGATTCTATGAAGTTCTATGGTTTTTATGATTGATCTTGCACCTAATGCTACCTTTTGTTTAGTGCTTTGATTCCTAACTTGAGATTTACTTGTTTGAGTGAAAGCTATCCTAAGTAAGTTACAAACCAAGTTAAGATCAATCTTGCTATTCTTAAAGTTTGATTTAAGTTTAAATGTTGTGGACGAAAGTTATCATCATTTAATCTGACCTAGATCAATTCATTTAGTTCTTAACCGCCATAACTGGAAACCAAGAACTAATCGCTTTAACACCTGCTTTAACTTCAAGGTACTTTATTGAGTTTGTGCAAGACATTGACAAAGGAACTTGTGATCTTAACATGCTTGAGAAAGATGATTAAGTTAAGAACTGGTGGCGATAAAATCAAATGAACTCATAGATCATATTAATTGAATTATTGGTTACATTGAAAGTAATATTACAATTCAAATCCCAACATATTTCTCTACCTGTCTAAACTTAAGTTATTAATCATTTTATATTTATTTTATCGTTTCATTATTCACTCAAACAAATCAAATCACTCTTTACAAGCTTAACGTAGTATCAATCAAAGACTGTTGTTTTAATCACAATCTCTGTGGATACGATAATACCCGACTTTACTGCAATTAGATCCCTCAAGGATCTGAAAGCTTTAAAAAGGATATTTTAACCCATTGCGAAAAAAGTTTTCAACAATTTTGGCGCCATTGCCGGGGATTGTGCCAATTGAAACACTACTTTGATTGACTATTTTTAAGCTTTTGTGAATATTATAACTAACTCCTTTTATTTTCTTAAGATTTTTATTGTTCTAACCCCTTTGCAAGACTTTGCTATCTTTGCATGCGAAAGAAAACTCCTGCAGGTCCATTCGTATTTGATCCAGAAATAGAAAGGACAATCAGGAGAAATCGACGTGAAGCAAGGAAAGCCGAAGCTCTAGCCAAAGCGGTGGAAGAATAAGGACATTCTTCATCTTCATCTTCTTCTTCAGATTCAGAAAAGATGTCAGAGGCCGGAGGTGGAACTGCTGGAACTGGACAAAGCCAAGGCTTTGTCAACTTTATTCCACGGAACATCATTCGTATGGGACGAACAGCGGGGACACAACGATTGCCTCAATTACAACCAGGTTTGGTCCAATTAATGCACGCTAACCCTTTTGCAGGATTAGACCATGAGGACCCATATGTGCATCTCACAAAATTCTACGAGCTATGTGGAACTGCTGCTATGTCGGAAGCCGATGAAGAAGCTATTTTCCTTAGATTGTTTCCGTTAACTTTGATTGGAAAGGAAAAAGAATGGCTGTTAGATCAACCTCAGACTGTTCTTTCCAACTGGGACCAGTTAGAAGAAAGATTCTGTTCCAGGTATTTTTCTCAGTCGAAATTTATGGATTTAAAGATCGCTATTGCTACTTTTGTACAGGCACCAAATGAAAGTTTGTGCGAAGCATGGGAGCGATACAAATCAATGCTGAGAAGATGCCCGAACCATGGATTTGATGCGAGAACGAAAATTCATATTTTTAGAAATGGCTTGCAACAACAGCATAAGCTTATGCTGGATGCAGCCGCTGGTGGACAAATCATGTCCAAAACACCAGAGGAGGCCATAACTATCATCGAATCCATGGCTCTAACAGATCAACAAGGACAGTATAGTAGAGGTCCCGCAAGGAAAGGAGGTATGTTGGAACTGGGCACAAACGATGCCATCCTAGGTCAAAATAGGCAACTACAACAACAATTAGATGAAATGAAGAAAGTGCTGAACGAGTTGCCAAAACAGTTTAAGGAAAGCCAGTCATCAAGAAAACACCAGGTAATGCAATGTGAATTTTGCTTTAGTGATCATCCCATTGGTTATTGTGAGTGCAGGGAAGAGGAAGCACAATTTGTTAATAATCAACAGAGGCCATACTAGCAATTTCCAAGGAATCAAAATTATCAACCTTGGAGGCAAGAGGCAGGCTCATCCAATAGAATGCCACTTCCCTATTAAAACCAACAATTCCAGTCCCCACACCAAATTCCAACTCATCAAAATCAACCACCCAATTCCAATCTAGAGGAGACTCTGACACAGTTTATGCAGATGTCCATGGCATCCCAGAAAAATATTGATGCTTCGATTAAGAACTTGGAGATCCAGGTAGGCCAGCTCGCGAAGGAAATGGCCGAAATCAGAAGGGGAGCCTTCTCTGCCAACACCGAGCCCAACCCGAAGGAGTCATGCAAGGCAGTCCTGACACGCAGTGGCAAACTGCCAAGGTCTGAAGTTGTTAAAGAGAATGTTGGAAAAAAGGGTGAAGTTGAAAAAAATGAAAGAATTGGAAAAGAAAGAGAAGAAGAAGTAGAGGAAGAGGAAAAAGAAAAAAATAATAAAGAAAATGAAAAAGAAAAAAAGAATGATAAAAAGAAAAAGGAAGAGGAGAAGGAAGTAGGAAAAGAAAAGATGATAATCAAAGAAAAATCACTTCCTTATCCAAAAACTCCCTTAAAACTTGACAAGGAGAGGCAGTTTGCTAGGTTTATGGATATTTTCAAAAGATTACAAATCAATATTCCATTTGCCGAAGCACTAGAGAAAATGCCCTCCTATGCCAAGTTTATGAAGGAGTTATTGACGAAAAAAAAGAAATATCAAGAAGAGGAAACAGTGCATTTAGGCGCAAACTGCAGTGCCATCATCCAGAATTATATTCCCCATAAATTGACAGACCCTGGAAGTGTCACCATTCCTGTTACTATTGGGATTGTGTCAGTGGGCAAAGCTTTAATTGAACTTGGGGCTAGTGTTAGCCTGATGCCCCTATCCGTGCTTCAAAGAATAAGTGATTTGGAACTAAAGCTAACCAGGATGTCCTTGCAGCTAGCTGACAGATCGATCAAATATCCACTCGGCATAGCGGAAGATGTTCTGGTAAAGGTTGATAAATTTTTAATCCCTGCTGACTTTGTTGTAATTGACATTTCAGAGGATGCTGAGGTTCCCATAATTCTTGGGAGACCTTTCATGAGGACTGCTAGAATGGGAATAGACATGGACAAAGGAAAATTGAATATCAGAGTCCATGAGGATGAGGTGCAGTTAGATATATTCGAGGCAATGAAACATCCAGAGGATGAGGGACAATGTTTTAGCCTTGATGTACTTGATGAGGTTGTGATGCAAGTACAACGGAAACCTCAAGTGGTAGATCCGTTGGAAATGGCATTAACCGATGACCCAGCGCTATTCACCATGGAGGAAGAAAAGGAGATAGAGCTATTTTTGCAAAACCTTGACTCCACACCAACCATTTTGGTACGCATCGTGTGGGAAAATGGAGCTTGTGAGGACCAGACATGGGAGCTGGAAGCAGACATGAGACGAGTCTATCCGTGGGCGAAATTTTTCTAAGGGGGTGGAATGTAACATCCTGAATTTTCTTGAGAAATAATTGTGCACATAAATACCAGATTAATTTCTAATCATGATTAGAGGATAAAATGGAAAATTATTAGGTAGAATATCCCTAGAAAATAAAACGTGTCGCGGTAGGAAATTCGGCGGACAACTGAACAGCCGCTGTTCGCCGATGAAATTTCCCGACGCAAAAAATGTGTCCGTGAAAATATTTCCCCCGAGAAAAATTCACAAAAACCTTTAAATATTAATACCCTTAGGTAGGGGGGAATTAGAGGATCGCGACGGTATAAACGGAATATTTTTCGGACGACCGTGCGCGACGTACCGACACTGCGAGCGATAAAACACGAGCGAACCGGAACCGGGACAAAATGAAATTTCAGCGGCTGTGAGTGAGGGATGCATGGTTAGGAGAGGAGAATTTGCCCAAAAATTTCTCCCCAAAATCATGCTTCCAAATGTCCATCACCATGACTTGTAAGACACACTAAACCAAATCACATCATAGGCCATACCTATGCCCATACCTCCTACTATTCACCACCTTTTTCTAAATCATAAAATTCAATTAATTCCCTCACATTTAGCCCTCCAAACCTGAGCTCTTCCTCAAGTTCACAAGAGAAAACTTCATCTTCCCACATCCTCCATAAACACACTTCAAGCCAAGCTCCAAGACCAACACTTTGTCTCCAAGCACTCAAGCACCCTCTCACCCTCTTGCATCTTCCACCAAACCGAAAACCACAGCCCTCAAGACTCCTCATCTTAGTTTCATTTTCTTACACCCACTACCAAGAGGAACAACATCATCTTCTTCATTGTGCAAGGTTCTCACCTTGAAGAAAGGAAGCTCAAGCTTTGGGAAGCAACAAGGCTTGTGGACTTCACTTCAAACTTCACCACCACCACCAAGCTTTCTACAGGTGGGTAGTACCATCACCCCTGCCTATGGGATGTTATTGTATGCTTGTGTGTATCTTGAGTAGGAAAAATTAGAAATGCTATGAGGATAAATATTACTGTTTCATGTTGAATATATTTACGTTGTTTCATGATGCTTGAACATTCATGTTGTTGCTCGGGTACTGCTGGAATATGGGGTGTTCAGTGAGAACCAGAACTGTGTGTTAAGTAGGTCCACGGAGGATCCCTGAAGAGCTGAGAGGGTCACGTGAAGGGTGCAGAGTGGGCACCAGAAATGGTGTTAAGTGGGTTCTGCGGAGGATACCTGGTGAGCTGAGAGGGTCACGTGAAGAGTATAGAATGGGCACTAGAAATGATGTTGAGTGGGTTCCGCGGAGGATCCCTGGAGAGCTGAGAGGGTTACGTGAAGAGTGTTGAGTGGGCACCAAGAGTGGTGCTGAGTGGGTTCCGCGGAGGTTCCCCGGAGTGATGAGTAGCTCCCTGGAGAGTAGACCGAGTGAGCACCAGTAGTGGTGACGGAGTAGGGTTCTGCGGAGGAACCCTAGGACGGATGAGCGAACTCCCGATGTTTCAGACTAGCGCCAGTAGCGGTGCCAAGTGGGTTCCACGAAGATCCCCCGGAATGGTTGAGTAACCCCTAGAGAATTGCTTACTGGGTTCCGCGGAGGTTCCCTTGTGTTGATGGTGGTTTCCGAGCAAGGGGTTCCGAGGTCCATTACATTCCAACAAGTACTTAGCACGTAGAAGTCTATGTAGTGAGTTTATAATGACATGTGTATGTACTATGAGTCACCGAAAGGTACAGTAAACAAGAATATGAGTATCGAGTCGTGCATGCATCATGAGGATAGACAACTAGAGACTATGCTACGCCCAAGATTAATGAATGAAGATAATAAAGAACGTAAGAACCAGAACAGTATAGAAAGATAAGGTGCATATGATAATGAGATATGATGAATGAGAAGACGCTAACCTGGGTGAGCCGGTATGCGTAAGAGAAAGAAAGTATATGATACCATTTACTTAAATTGTAAAGTTCATGCATAGTGCACAAGAGCAGGCTCATAAGAAACGCAGGCATTGTGTACGTCACCATGCTCATAAGGAACGCATGGGGCTCGATCACGTCACCAGGCTCATAAGGAACGCATGGGACATGATCACCTTGCGTACATACCTATGTGATAAAAGCATCGTTATGTCTCGACCATGTCACCATGCTCATAAGGAACGCATAGGGCAAGGTCACCGGGTATACCTATATGAGTAGTAGTGTCAAAACGGTCAAGGATAGAAAGCACGAGAACTTAGTAAGAAAGATTAGTTCCCTGTCACCTAGTAACTAGATAAAGCCGCCCAGGAACTTAGGCAAGAAATAATTGGTAGGATGTCTAGATGCATGAACACTAGAGATCTCCTGGACGGCCGGAGCATAATTGAGTAACCAGATTCCCCATTCCATAGTCAACCACTGAGAACCACTATTCTCACCCCACTCACTTATGGCTTCAGGCGAGATAGATGACATCCCCGCCGAGGAAGAGGCGGATCCTGCGCAGCAGATTTAGGACAGTAGACCCTGAGACAGGGAGGAGGCAGAGCTTTAGTCAGTACTAGTAGTGAATCGTCCCACACCTCGCTGAGTCGCGCCACCAGTACTCCCCGAGCCAGAGACTTCCGCTGAAGGCAAGCCCATCCCGTATGAGAAGGACGTGGAGGTCGACCCAGTCTCGGTGAGATTGCGACCGCTGAAGGCTTATCAGCAGAAGGCACGGATGAGGACGGCTAGAGACTATCGCCGTCAGTTCGCATCTCGCACTCCCAGGCACGAGGCGGGTCCATCCTACGGCCCCCGAGACCCGCCAGACGTACCAGTGCCCTCCTCACCCGAGGAGGAGTATCCTTTGGTAGCCATGGAGGAGGACGAGCCGGAGCCGGTGTACGAGCCGGAGGGGTCAGAGCCGGAGGAGGATCCAGAGGAGGACCCCAAGGAGGATCTAGAGGAGGAGTTCAGCGAGGATGAGCCAGAGACCTGACTAACACTATATCCCGACCTTATCATCATACGCCATCTTTTGCTAGTAGTTCTAGTTATTTGTGTATTTTGATGTATTCCATCTTGTAGCCTTTTGATGTATTCATGCAACATTTATAATATGTATGTATATGACTTCTTGACATGTATGACACTGACTGTTGGACCCACATGGTACTGTTTACTTTACTATTGTGTATGTACATGTATAACAGACGAAGCACGCATTTATCTGTGATACGACTATACGGGACTCAAAATAGTCCACACGCATGGCTCTAGATTGACGGATGGATTATGTTTAAAAAGAAAAAAAATGGGTCCTTATTTTCAGTTAACTTAATTATTTTCCAAAGTAAAGTAGGGACTACCAGTATTTCCACACAGCAGATAACAACCTAGCAGACGCAGATTATGACTTAAGCATAAGCTGCTAACCTAGGGTGTTACACCTTGGCTTGGTCATCCAACAATTAATCACTCCAAGTGGGGGGAGGATGAAGGTTCCCACTAGGAGGCTTCTTGAACTGTCCCTGTACATGGTCTAACCTTCCTAGTAGTAGCAAGAAAGTCTCCAAGCCCTTCACATAAGGCCAGCAACTGGCCATCAGTTTCCAATTGAGCATACTCACATGGTCCAAGGAAAGGGGCATGTGTCTCAAGGTGCAGCTCGAGTGGTGGTAATTGATAGGCTAGGAGAGAGGATGATGGGAGTAATGGAATGAACGAGGGAAATTTAGATAGAACGACAGGCTCAACCAGTACCTCTACCACACCAAGAATAACACAAGTGATATGTGCTTCTTCTTCCGGTTGTGGCTCCTCAAACACACCTCTGTATCAGATTCATCATCAAGAATGATTGGTTGGGGTGACTCTTTTACCAAAACCTCTGAAGACCCACTATCATCAATAATATCAGATGGTGGGGGTTTCACACACGACCTCATTATCCGGGCAACTGTCCTCCTCATGCCCACTAGATGCAGCCATGGTTTCTTTTAATTGATTTATATCCCTTCTTATCTCTTGAAAATCAACACACACCTCCTTCGCCTCCTGCATTAGCTCCTCTAACAACATCTTTGCACCTCTTGGGAAGGGTTTTGAGTTTGTTATTGGCAATGGGTGGGCTCTGGTGAATAAGGATATGGTGGGTATAGGTCATGTGGGTATGGTTGAGGTTCGTGTGGTGACGGTTGATGTGTTTCGGTAGGATAGGGGGAAGAGAGTAAGGCTCGGGCTAAGGTTGGTAGGGGTAAAATGGTGAAGTCATCACCCCACAACAGCTCAAGTGGCGTTCCCATTGTTGTTCAGATAACTCGGCGACATTGTATGGCAAGGTCATCAATACCCTTCGAATGACTTCCCTAGGCAACCTCTCCAATTCCTCCATCCTCCGGTGATACCTCTGTTGAAAACTATCAAAATCTGCTCCATTACCTGAAAAGCAAGGAACACTAGACCACTGCGAACTAGAAAAATTGTTAGAGTACATGATAGCACAATTTAGGGATAAGAACAAAAAATGAATTTTTTTTGAGCAGAAAAATAAAAAAAGGAATTGAAAAAAAACTTTTTTTTGTAAAAGAAAAGAACAAAAGCAAGAAAATAAAGAGTTAACAAAAATTAAATAATAAAAAGAAAAAGGAAGAATGAGAGGAAAAAAAATTGGCTAAATTACTTCCTCGGCAACGGCGCCAAATTTGACACACACCAAAACGTCGTTAATTTCAGTGCGCAATCAAATAATAATTTATAAAACTAAATTAATCCCAAAAACGTAGTACAGGGGCTAACCTACGTCGTCTCTCAAGTAAGCAATTTCCAAGCCAATTATAGTTACAATTAAAAGGGGAGTTTGAATTGATTGAATTAAGATAGAAAGAAAGCAAAACAAAAGTAAGTAAACAAAGATAAAAGGCAATATCCTGCATACGGTGTTTCTAGATCAAGGATTAATTGTCATTGGTTCCTAATTAATTATTCATAAGAGGGGATGTTGTTTATTAGTTGAAATCTCTAACTAATATACAATTCACTTAAGAAACTACGATCGTCAATCCCCTAAGCATATATTAATACAGGAATTAAAACTAAGATCTCAGCATTTAAAACCCATACCAATCCAATTATGTCCCAATTGCACAACCTAATTAAATCTAATTAGTTCCCCAAAAAGTTCCCAAATCCTAAATCAATAAATCCTACAATCGTCAAGGTCTATCAACCTAGAATTAACCCTAACCAATAACATGCAATCGCTATATTATTAATCACAGGCGAAACAAATCATGAATAAACATTAAGCACAAGACCTCGAATTAATCCTAATCTAGAGTTATCGCATGCAAGATATTAAGAAACTACTCCTCCATGGGTGGAGGATAAAAACTAATAATAAATAAATAGATAGGAAGAGAGTAGAAAATAATGGAGAATTGAAATAACAAAACCTGAAAACAATAACGGACGGAATTCGCAAATAGTTAGGAGTTTGCGTTGTCAATGCGAGCGCTCCAACAATCCTTGAATAAGTAAGCACTACCGGTCCAATACGATCTAGAATCTGGAACGGTCCAATGAATCGGGGGTTCAGCTTCTTGATCTTCAATGACCTCCCAATACCTGTCGCCACAGTAACCTTTAGGAAGACATGATCTCCCTCCTGGAACTCAAGCGGCCTTCTCCAGTTATCTGCATAACTCTTCTGCCGGCTTTGCGCCGTGAGCACTCTTATGCGCAACAACTTCATTAATTCTTCTGTCTCTCGGGTCTCCTCCTGACCTAGACAACGATACTGCCTGCTGTCATTCCAACACAAGGGCGACTGACACTTCCTACCATACAATGCTTCGAATGGAGCCATACCAATGCTAGCTTGATAGCTGTTGTTATAAGCAAACTCCACGAATGGCAATATTTCCTCCCAGTTTCCTGGCGTGTCTAGTGCACAAGCCCAAAGCATATCTTCCAAGGTCTGAATAGTACGCTCGGACTGACCATCAGACTGAGGGTGATATGCAGAACTCAAGTGCAACTGCGACCCATATGCTTTCTGGAACGCAGTCCAGAATCTGGAAGTAAATCTGGGATCTCTGTCTGAAATGATAGAAGATGGTACTCCATGCAACCTTACCACCTCCTTGATATACAGCTGTACAAGCTTCTCCAATGAGTAAGTCATCTTGATTGGGATAAAATGAGCAGACTTAGTCAATCTGTCCACAATTACCCAAATGGCATCAACTCCAGTCCGGGTACGTGGTAAACCTGAAACAAAATCCATGGCTATGGCCTCCCACTTCCATTCTGGAACCTCTGGAGGATTTAGCAACCCTGGTGGTTTCTGGTGCTCGGTCTTCACCTTCTGGCAAACCAAGCACTTCTGTACCCAATCCTCAACATCTCTTTTCAGTCCTGGCCACCAAAACATATGCTTAAGATCATGGTACATCTTAGTAGTACCTGGATGCATCGTGACTGACTCTTACGAGCCTCCTGCAAAATATCCTCTCTTAAGCTGCCTTCCTTAGGCACACAGATGCACCCGTTAAATCTCAAGATCCCATTGGTATCTGTAGTCGCCTCCTTAATCTTATATTCTTCAACGGCCTTGCAAAACTTGCACCAAGCATCCTCCTGAAAATTCTTCTGAGCCTCCACTATTCTGTGCTTAAAATCACTACTAACTTGGAGATGGTACAATGTCAATTGGTTAGATTGGCGTGCAACAGTCAGATTAAGATCACGAAACTCCTCCAACAACTTCGCTTCCTGCACCATCATATGAGCCATCTGCAAAGACTTCCGGCTCAAAGCATCAGCCACTACATTGGCCTTCCCTGGGTGATAATTGAGATTGAAGTCATAATCCTTAAGGAATTTGATCCACCTCCTCTGACGCATATTCAACTCCTTCTGATCAAACAGGTACTTCAGACTTTTGTGATCTGAATATACCTCAAACCGAACTCCATACAAATAATGTCTCCAGATCTTCAATGCAAACACTACTGCAGCCAACTCTAAATCATGTGTAGGATAGTTTACCTCATGCTGCTTCAACTGGCTCGAGGCATAAGCTATCACTTGATGTCGCTGCATCAGCACACAACCCAGTCCAGCACCTGACGCATCACAGTATACCTCAAAAGGTTCCTGGGGATCAGGCAGTACTAGCACTGGAGCGGTGGTCAATCTCTCCTTCAGCTCGCAGAAACTCCTCTCACATTCTGTGGACCAAATCATCTTTGTCCCTTTCCTGGTCAGCTTCGTCAACGGCAGAGCAATGTGTGAAAATCCCTGAATAAACCTTCGATAATATCCAGCAAATCCCAGAAAGCTCCGTAGCTTGATAACTGAAGTGGGTCTCTCCCAGGTTCTAACCGCTTCAACCTTACTAGGGTCCACTGATACGCCTTGATCTGAAATCACATGGCCCAAAAACTGCACCTTCTTGGCCCAAAACTCACATTTGGAGAGCTTGGCATACAATTGTTTTTCCCTTAGAATCTCCAGTACTATCTGTAAATGTCCAGTGTGCTCTTCTTCACTCTTGGAGTACACCAGAATGTCATCAATAAAGACAATGACACAATCATCCAGATATTCACGGAAGATTCTATGCATATAATCCATAAAAATCGCGGGAGCATTCGTCAAACCAAAAGACATTACTGTAAACTCATAATGTCCATACCGGGATCGGAATGCCGTCTTAGCTATATCCTCCTCCCGTACTCTAATCTGATGATAGCCAGACTGCAAATCAATCCTTGAAAAGATCTTACCATCCTTCAGCTGATCTAGAAGATCATCGATCCTAGGCAATGGATACTTGTTCTTAATTGTCACCTTATTCAATTGCCTATAATTGACGCACATTCTCATAGTGCCATCTTTCTTCTTCACAAACAACACCGGTGCTCCCCACGGTGATGCACTTGGCCGTATAAACTGCTTCCCCAATAGTGCAATGGAAATAGGTCCAGCACCAGGCACCAGATCGATAGAAAGCTCTACTTCCCGCTTTGGTGGAAACGCTGGAGTATCATCAGGAAATACATCTGGGTAATCCCGAACCACAGGAATATCCTTGACTTCCTGCTTTTCAACTACCACTTCCGACGATGCAAAGAAAACACAGCCTTGATATCTTAACTGACAGAAATAGAGAATTGGAAACTCCTCCCCCTCTGAGGCTACTGAACTGGTAACCGTAGAAGGAAAAATAACCAACTTCCTAGCACAGTCGAGAACTGCCTGGTTAGCATTCAACCAATCCATCCCTAGTATCACATCTAGACCTACTAGGGGAAGACAGATTAAATCAGCCACGAACTCTCTTTCCTACAGCTGAAACGGACAACGCAGACATACCTGACACGTCTTAACTGGCGGTGCAGTAGGTGTAGATACAGCAAGTGTATACGGCAGTGTCGTGGGAGATAACTGCAACTCCTTCACACTATCGTAAGAGATAAAGGAGTGTGACGCTCCGGAATCATACAAAACAATCAAGGTCTTCCCATAAATAGTCAATTACCCAAAATCAGACCTTCTTTCTCCTTGGCTTCCTCAGCAGCCATAGTGAATACTCTTCCTTGACGTAGGGTGGGCGGCGGCGCTACTGCACAATCTCTGACGAAATGGCCTGTCTTGCCACACCTGAAGCAAACTCCCTGACCTGCTAAACATTCTCCAGAATGCCCTCTGCCACATTTTGGGCAAGGTGTACGTGGATCTGCTCGCTACTGGGCCTCCGGCGTGCTCCGGCTCGGAGTACCTGATGATGGAGATCTCGTTGCTGGAGATCCTGTTCCTGCTGGCCCTACTCTGGGCTGACTCTGCACTCTCCCTGATCCCTGCTGGGGCCTCGGTGGATACTGACCTCGGCCTCGTCCCACATCTACTGCTTGAAATGGTCCCGCTTCCTCGGTTCTGTCTGGGAACTGCCAGCACCATCAAACCTTCTCTTAAGTCTTTCACTTCGCACCTGAGCCAGATCTCTATTGGCTTCCTCCTGAGCCAAGCAAGTGTTCACCAAAGTGGCATAATCACGGACACCTGCAACATTCAGAAATACCTTCAACTCGGGTTTCAGACCTTGCTGGTATTTAGCACATTTCCAGCCTTCACTTGGGTTCATCCTGTACATCGGTGAATATCAGCAAAGTTTCTCAAACTTCGCCGTGTACTCGGTCATTGTCATCGATCCCTATTTAAGCTCCATGAATTCTGCCTCTTTCCTATCCTGCAACTCCTGTGGGAAATATTTGTCCAAGAACACCTCCTTGAACCTGTTCCATGTCACCGGATCCACATCTCGCTCAAACTGGGGCTTGGTTGTATCCCACCATTCCCCTGCTGCTCCCTCTAGCTTCCAGGAAGCAAACTTGACCTTCTGCTATTCCGTGCACGGGATATCTTCAAAGATCTGCTCCAATTTCCTAAGCCAGCCATGAACCAACTCAGGATCCATCACGCCATCAAATACTGGTGGATTGACGCGTGAAAAATCCCGGAACTTCGTGGCCTCCAGCTCCTGCGCTGTCTGAGGTGTGTTGCATTGGGCAATGGAAGCAGCCATCAACGCCGTAGCCTGGGCTATCTCCCGCAGAACATCTGCAAGTTCTGCAGACTCAGGAGTATGCTGTGTATTGTCCCTGCGGGGTGGCATATCTAATGTGTCGTACCTGCACAGTTTCGAGGTGATCAGTCTCAAGAGAGGCAAGTACACAGGAACTTAGCACATACCACTTAGCTGAAACATACACCGTAATCATGCTCGAAAGCATAATGCAGCTCAGTCCTCAGGCTCTTTTGGACCAAACTACTCTGATACCAAATGAAACACCCTAGCTAACTGTTTACCCGTACGTAGTAAACAAAGCTCACTAGGTTGTTGTCTACTTGGTCAGAATACCTTAGTCCATAGTTATTTTTTTTTGTTGGAAAATAGTAGTTTAGGAAAATAAGGACCAATTTTAAACTTTACATTTACATTGCATAAGTATAAAAATAGAGTCATGCGTCAGAAAGAACAATATAACAAAAACGTGTAGTAAGATAGTAAAACATTCAATACATATCCATGTGGTCCATCAGACAAAGTCACATCATTGTATACACACTAAGTGAAATATACATCTCTTATACATAAGCTGAAGTACTAAATACATAAGTCAAACTACATCACATCAAAATACAAGGACTACTGGAATGCTACTCAGTATGTCCTTGGCAAAAATCTAAATAGCTATCTCTCTCTCTAAGCTCATCCAATCATAGCCGCTCATGGCTCATCTGCATCCTCAAAATACGCCTCATCTTCTGTACCTGAAGTCATAAAATAGTGGGAATGAGAACGGTAGGTTCTCAGTGGAAATAACTTTAGTTCCTGAGTCTCGTATCAGATTATGTCAGACTTCAGGCCGCTCAGAGATCTCTAGGTGAACATACATACTAAATATCCTACCAATTATTATCTAGCCTATCTGAACGGCTTTATCTGCTTTATTGTGTGATATGGGAACTACTATTGTTTACTACATTCTCGTGCTGATTAACATTTCGTGAAAACCGTCTCGAGCGTGCTCTTGATGGTACGACCTAATAGCAGACCATACATTCAGAGTAATCAAACAGTATAACAGATTATGTTCAGAGTACATTCAGCATAACAGAATCATCGGAACATGCATCACATGGTCATCCAGAGTAAAAATAACCGAATCAGCAGAATATGTGTAATAGAGTCAGCAGCATAACCATGACAGAAATGAACATGTCTAACAGAATGTACATGTGCATAATAGAATATAACATCATAACTATCCATTGGAGTCTGTGTTATTCCCACCATAGTATGACGGAATAACCTCGCACCCTCAGTATAGGCCGACACTGTCTAGAACATCCTGCGGTGGGCTTCCACCTGCCGTATGCCCCCTCAGGACCCCTCGACAGTGGGCGGATATGGTACCCCCACCTAAGCTTGCCCCCGTTCGACAATGCAAAGGCNGGTGGGCTTCCACCTGCCGTGTGCCCCCTCGGGACCCCTCGACAGTTAGCGGATATTATACCCCCACCTAAGCTTGCCCCCTTTCGACAATGCATAGGCGTGGTAACCGCACACCTCCAGGTATGCCATATCGACACCACCTGTGGCGGGCTTCCACATTCAGGATGCCTTGACCTCCTGAAGTGGGATCATAATATGGCTCACGTGATCACGGCCTGTTCAGCATGTGGCATATAGCCTTTATCAGCATGGGGCATTTGCCCTTGTTCAGCATTGGGCATTGGCCCTTTTTCAGCATTTCAGCATTTTGGGTACCTGCAGCATGGCATACTTGTTCCCTATGGTTCATTTCAACATCTTTACTTATCTCAGAGTTAATTCTAATGTCTTTAAATAGGTGTATCATGAATGCATGGAATGCTACAGATATCATCACAGATTACATGACATATACATGTTTAGTACATTTCTTTCATGTACAGCATCTACATTCATACAATTCAACTAACGGTCACAGGTACAACATTAAATACTAGTCTATGAGCCTCAAGAGGGTGCCATAAGCTTTCTCTAGTCTCAAGCCGCTCAGCGAAAACTGATGTTCGCTCATCGGTTTGAGCCTTTGCGCCCAGCGATAAAGGTTGTATCACTCAGCAGTACTAACCTTATCGCTCAGCGGCTGCAACTCTCCCGAATTTTCTTCCACCGCCTTACACCAAAAATATCTTTTTAACTTTCCACGTGGGCTTCAGCCAGCTCAGCAGTGCCTGAGACTCCGCTCAGCGGCCCCTGTGCAAAAGCTGAGAACCGAATTCCTCTTCTCTTCTATTTTCTTTCCTTGGCTTCCCATGGCACCTGCTTGAGTTTCACACATAATTCCAACACAATAATCTTATCTAATCCAGGTCACAAGACCCTTCAGAATTGTCTTCCTAAGCCTAGCCAAATTGCTAACATACATAAGCATATATTCAAGCATAATCATAAACATATACATAGCATCACATAACAACCATTCACCATCAAAGAGGTGAGGAACTAGAGTTACCCACTTCCTCAAGAGCTTGTTAATGCTAGAGAAAAGATGAAATCAAGCCTTGCTTGCTTGTTGGAAGTCTTCTTGACCTAAAATGAAATCTTTGCATAATTAGGAAAAATCTAGGTTATGGAAGCTTGGATTCTCACCAAGTGATGAAAACTCACCAACTACTCTTGCTTGTCTTCTTTATGTGCTTAGGGATGAATTATGATGATGGAAAATGAACTTGAAGCTTGATAGCTTGCTTGAACTTTTCTTTGTCAAGAAAAGAGAAAACCTAGGTTATGGAAGATTAGGGTTATGGAACTTGATGTTCTTGCTTCCACTTGAAGAGAAACTCTTAACCTTGATGCTAGCTTGTCTTCTTGGTGAAGTTAAGAGTGATTGATGATGATGAGAACAAAAGATGATGGTTGAACTTTGATGGTTATGGAGCTTTGGTGATGGAAACTTAGAAGAAACAAATGAGTAACTTTGGTGTATGTTTTGTGTGTGTTTTCAGGTTTCATGGGGAAGGAGGGCTGCCGTTGGTCTTTAGGGGTTTTAGGCCATCCATAATTCCAATTTTACCCTTAGTGTGTTTTAGGTCATGTTTGCTCATTAATTGTTTATGTCCGGACGTCTTAAAAATATTCCAGACACACCGTTGTGACCTGTTTATTTTTCTTGTTAATACTTAAATCTTTTATTGAAATATTCTTGAATTTATTTTCATATGAATATATTTTACAGACTCCTTTGAGTCGTGATTAAAGTACAATGAAACCCTAATTTCGATCCAAACGTCACCGGACGCCACGAGATCGTCAAAGGATTATTTTTAACTAATATTACAGAGATAAAATTAATATTTGAATTTTATTTTATTTTTATCTCACTTTTTCCTTCTTATTATATTTTTAATTCTTTCCTATATAGCATTTTAACTGAAGGGAAAAAGTCGGGTTGTTACATTATCAACTCTCCTTCAAATCTTCAATGATCCTCTTGACAATTTATTTTCTGCAATAAAAATAGAAAACTAAAAAAGAACAAAAGAAATCTACACATTAAATTCTAAGATAAAAAATAGTGCTTGAAATTGCGTTTTTCTAAATTTCTCACAAAAGAGGATAATGTGCAAAACATATTAATTAAGCATTAAAATTACACATTTTTAGTATACAATGTTCAATTATAGAATAATAAAATAAGGTACAAAATACACCTATCAGCGTGCAACAAATCCATCCCTAGGATTATATTTAATCATACCAGGGGAAGGTAAATCAAGTCTGCCACAAACATCCTCTCCTGCACTTATAGCGAGCACTTAAGACACACTCGACATGGTTGTGACAGGCGGTGCAGTGGGTGTGGATACATTCATCATATAGGGAAGCAATTTGAAGGGCAAGTCTAGCTC
Source organism: Nissolia schottii (assembly GCA_003254905.1). Classification (NCBI taxonomy): domain Eukaryota; kingdom Viridiplantae; phylum Streptophyta; class Magnoliopsida; order Fabales; family Fabaceae; genus Nissolia; species Nissolia schottii. The sequence goes on along the minus strand of QANU01027719.1, from coordinate 10,526 downwards.
TTTCGCAATATCATCAGATATAAAAGAGTGTGATGCTCCGAAATCATATAAGACATTCAAAAACTTGCCCTTGAGTAAACACTTACCCTGCACTAAACCTTCTTTGTCTTGGGCTTCCTTTGCTGCCATGGTGAATACTCGGCCTTGACGTTGGGGTGCGGGAGGAGCTACCCTATAGTCCCTAGCAAAGTGACCGCCTCATCCGCACTTAAAACATATATTCTGCCCAGCTAGATGTAACATCCTGCTTTTTTCCTTAATATAATTTCATGAATTAAATAAGAAAACAAGCTCTCACACGACCTTTTAGGTTAAAATGTCTGTAGAAGAATTCTGCTCAGTTTCGTAAAATTCTGCAGACACTAGAATAAATCTTTTTTGTCATCCAAGTGCTATGGCATACCTAAGGTATCTATAGAATGCACTCTTATAGAGAAGTTTACAAACACCTTAACCTAAATTCTTCCTTAGAAAAATTAGTAGATCACAAGGACGTGATCAAAATATTTTTAGGATAACTATACGCGAAATACCGGAACACCTAATGACCAAACGCAATCAAACATGATCAGAATTTGGTCCCAAATTGAAGAAGTAACTTCGGCCAGCTCCTTAGAAGAATCACACGGCATACACATGCACAAAATGACAAAAACAACAAGGCAAAATTCTATAACCTTCTATGGTGACTCATCATGGTGATTTGGCATGATGACATCATCACCTACATCATGCTTGTAACTACAGATAGCAACCTAAGAGGGGCGTGAATTAGGTTTCACTCAATTTTTCTCAATTTTGGTTCTATGTAAAGGGAAATGGTTTCAAACTCTAATTCTTAGATTTTAACCCAATGAACAGCAATGATCAAAATACTTGAAATTGATAATGCAGCGGAAAGATAAATTGTTGTAAGTAAAGAGTGTAGGGACAGAGAAAATCACACCGCGAGATTTATCCTAGTTCACCTTCAAACAACCGAAGGCTACGTCCAGTCCCCTGTTCTGATTTAGGGATTTTTCCACTATGTAAACTTGTGTTGTGTACAACCTCACAACCGAGGCCCTTAAATCGACAACTACAAGAGAACAAACCTGTTCCCAGGTTACACAATGCTTTCACCGAACACTACGGTGAATATCAGAATTATACCGAACACTACGGTGTTTACAACAACAACTACGAAGATTGAAGAAGTAATTTACAATGGCTTATATCAATCCTAAAACTCAGGGTTGGATAATCTTGAATAGAGAGCACTTCAGATATGACAATTAAGGCTCAACGGATTTCTGAGTTTTGGATTGAAAATAACTTTGAAAATAAGTGAGAACTTTGTGATTGATGATAAAAGAATTGAGTTCTGGAGTGGTGTATGAGTTTGCACGAATTCTGCACTTATATAGGCATAGGTGCCTCTTCATGAAGCAGTGTCATGGCNTAGAATTTTATTTCATTTTTATTTCCTCTTTTCCTCATTAATATAGTTGTAATTATTTATTATGCGACGTTTTAGTGAAGGAAAAAGTCGGGATGTTACAGTAATCGATTACACTCATAACCGTTACCAAATTTTCAAAATTTTAGTGATGACCTCGAGTTAGTAATCGATTACTCACTCAGCAAAGTGGTTTTTAAGTGTTGTTAACCCTAGAGAAGTGTTGCTAATTGATTTTAGCTTTATGAAAAGTGTTTCACTTGTTAGAGTGAAAAACCTTATGAGCCATTAACCATAATATCATAAACAAGTGCTAACTATTAGATTTTAAGGCAAAAATACTTTGAACCTTTGATAGATTGACCTATTTCATCCTTTTTGTTGATGTTGCTTGTCGTCATCAAAACCCAGGCATTAGAGGTCAGAGAGAGGATCTTCTTCACATTCTCCCCCTTTTTTATGATGACAAAACCATCTTGAAATTTGTCAAATTTTTCTTAGTGTGCTCCCCCTGAGTTTTGGACTCCTGGTATCTCAGCATTGCTCCCCCTGTTTAAATCAAACCAAGCAATACCAGACAAGATCTTTCTCTCCCTTTTTGACATCATCTAAAAGAAGAACAAAGACCACAAAAATACCAAACAGAAAAGAATATCCAAAACCAGGTGGATACTAAACAACAATAATAAGCATCACAATTACTAACTTATTATAAAAATATAAAAACATGTCCACAAATTATAAAAACTAGAACTATTACATAAAGTAAAAATATTAGAGTCAATACCTAACAAGAAAATAAACAAAACAAACAAAAATACAAACAAAATAACAATAAGAGTTTATGAATGCAGTTAATGAATTGAGAGAATAATAGACATCAGCGTCGCTAGAAAAGTCGAGGTCGCCGAGATTGACGGACGGAGGGGCTAGCTCATCCATCTAACGATATAGACGCTCCATCTCACTCTTGAAGTCAATCTGCATCAAATCTATGCGACCTTCGAGATGGTCGAACCGAGTAGTGTTAGCAGCATGCATCTGATCAAGGCGATCGAGAATCAACTACATCGACCTATCAGAGCCAGATGATGATTGTGGGATTTCGGGGCTTGCAGATGGACCAGAAGTGGCCGAAAAGGGAATAGGTAGAGTGACATCATGTGTATCTGCCTTGTGTTTGAACACGCCATCCACGTCCTGAAAGATTCCCAACTTGGCAACGATGTCAATGTCAATCCGTTGGGTCTTAACATCTACAATCTGACTAAACTCCCCCTTAACAGAGATGCCAAAGTTTTAAAATATTTGAGAAATGAATGGAGCATATGGCAAGGCACCTGCACGACTACAGTGTTGTAGCATATGTCGTTGAACAAGATATGCTCAGTTAATCCTTTCTCTGTTTTTAATCCCATACATTATCTGGAGTTCTAGCTCACTAATCTGAGCATGATTAGAGACCTGAGGCAACAGAATATAGCTTATGAAGTAATGGATTAGCATGTCTCTGGTGCAAGCAGACTACAGGCGTTGATGCTTTTCTTGTATCTGCTCCTCAGAAAAATGGCATAGACTCTGGTAAACGACCTTCCGATTAAAATGAGTCCAAGGACACGTGATCTCAGCACTGAGTTTTCTTCCGTCATATGGAATGCCCAGACAATTTCCAAGATCCTGAAGAGTCATGCTGATGTCTACACCTTTGACTTGAGAGATCAGCCTCTCATTTACGTACAGCAGGTTGCAGTAGAACACTTTGACCAACTCTGGATAGTAAGACCCGTGCAGAGAGACAAAGTCTTCCAAGCCCTGATGTTCAAACAAGGCTGGAAAATCCAGACCCGCTACAGAAAATGTATTCAGGATCCCGTACTTCGAAGCAAGTATTGGACGCTCCAGGAAGTGAGACAAAAATCTCTTCTTCTGCTCCTCGGTGCGTAGAAACCGAGATATATCAAGCGGATTGAGGCCTAAACCAATGTTCTTTGTGCGAGCACGTTTTGAACCAGAGGCAGCCATGGAAGATGAGCAAAAGATGGTGGTTTGATTTTTGAAGAAAATTTGAAAAGAGGAGTTTGTGATTTGTGGGAGAAAGCAGGAAATGAATGCAAGGAAATGCAAGAGTAGAGTGTAACAAACACAACCCAACAAGAATCAACAAAAAATGTGGAGAAATTTGTGATAAATTAAGGGATGAAGGTTCAGAGATGAAGAGGAGATAAGAGTAATCGATTAGCATTTTACAGAAATGGGCCATGGAATATATATACACGAGCCAGTAATCGATTAACCAACCTCTATAATCGATTACTCATAGCCAATTTTGAACTGGTAATCGATTACCAAGCCTCTGTAATCGATTACTTAGAGTAAAATTTGAACTGGTAATCGATTACTACAGTTTAGTAATCGATTAGCCAACTGCTTGAAATCGATTACTGACCATTGTAATCGATTATATGGAGAAACATTGTAATCGATTGTTAATTCTTGTAATCGATTACCTTGGCTTAAGGTGTAATCGATTACTGCAATTGTGTAATCAATTTACAGCCATAAAATTTTTGAAAAATTTTAAAAATTAAAGAATCAAGTACTTAAGAATATCATATTAATCAAACAATTGTAACAACCATTCATATGTCAATCAATGCAAGCAATCATAGACAAATAGTCAAACATAGAATGTTTAGCAGATATCTATCTCATCCAAAATACCTAATTCTCTTCTAATTTTATAAAAAGCTTCTTTTGCCAAGGGTTTTGTTAAGATATCAGCAAGCTGATCATGTGTTGCAACAAATTCAGTTCTACTTCTTTTTTCAAAACATGATCTCTGAGAAAATGATGTCTTATGTCTATGTGTTTTGTTCTGGAATGCATCACAGGATTTTTGGTTAGATTGATTGTACTCGTGTTAACACACTTAATGGGAATACATCCAAGGTCTAAACCAAAGTCCTTGAGTTGTTGCTTGAGCCACAAGACTTGTGCACAGCAACTTCCGGCTGCGATATATTCTGGCTCAGCAATGCTTAATGCAACACAAGCTTGTTTCTTGCAAGACCAAGAGACTAAAGCATTCCCTAAGATATGACAAGTACCAGTAGTGCTTTTGTATTCAGTTTTACAACCGGTAAAATCCAAATCAGAATAACCAATTAACCTACAGATGCTCCCTTTAGGATACCACAATCCAACATTTATAGTGCCTTTTAAATATTTTAAAATACATTTTACAACACTTAAATGAGATTCTTTAGGAGATGATTAAAAACGAGCACATAAGCAAACACTAAACATAATATCAGGTCGACTAGCAGTTAAATATAATAAAGAACTAATCATACCTCGATATTGTGTTCATCAATGGGCTTGCCAGAGTTATCTTGATCCAGATATATGCTAGACCCCATTGGTGTTGCTATAGCCTTACAATCATCCATCTTGTATTTCTGCAATAGTTCTTTGCAGAACTTGGATTGATTGATGAATGTTCCATTCTTGCTTTGTTTAATTTGTAGACCAAAAAAGTAATTCAAGTTTCCCATCATAGACATCTCAAATTCCCCTTGCATTAGGTCAGAGAATTCCTTACACAAAAGCTCATTAGTGGAACCAAAAATAATATCATCCACATAGACCCGAACTAGTAAAGTATGACTTTTAGTTCTTCTGATGAAGAGAGTTGTGTCAACTTTACCTTTATCAAAACCCTTGTCACAAAGAAATTTAATCAATCTATCATACCAAGCTCTAGGAGCCTGTTTAAGACCATAAAGTGTCTTTTTAAGTTTATATACATGAGAAGGGCTTTTAAAATCTTCAAAACCTAGGGGTTGACAAACATAAACCTCCTTTTGTATATAAGAATTTAAAAATGCACTTGCACATCCATTTGATATAATTGAAAATTTAATGAACAAGCATAAGCTAGAAGTAAATGGATAGCTTCTAACCTGGCCACAGGAGCATAAGTCTCGTCATAGTCTATACCTTCTTCTTGATTGTAACCTTGAGCCACAGTCTCGCTTTGTTTCTTACTATGATGCCGTTCTCATCAAGTTTATTCCTGGACACCCATTTTGTACCAATGATTTGCTTATCTTTGGGTTTTGGTACAAGTTCCCAGACTTCATTTCTTGTGAACTGGTTTAGTTCTTCCTACATGGCTAGAACCCAATGTTTGTCTTTAAGTGCATCATTTACTTTTGATGGCTCGATTTGTTATACAAATGCCATATGCAAGCATGCATCATTAAGATTCAATCTTGTGGTGACTCCTCTTGATATATCACCAATGATATTATCAATTGGGTGATCTCTGTGAGTTCTCCATTCCTTAGGTAGATCGTTTTGAATTTGCTCTTCATGTTGAACTTGATCATTGACATCTTTATCTCCTCCTTGGATTTGGTCATTGTTTCTTGGTGAAGTCCCTTCATTTTCATCATCATCAAGAGAGACAATTTTTCCTCCTTGGAAGGGTTAGTTTCATCAAAAGATACATGAATTGATTCTTCAATAGTATGAGTTCTTTTATTGAAGATCCTATAAGCCTTACTAGATAGGGAATATCCAAGAAATATACCTTTATTTGCTTTAGCATCAAACTTACCAAGATTGTCTTTGCTGTTGTTTAGAACAAATCATTTAGCACCAAAGATATGAAGATGTGCAATATTTGGTTTTCTACCTTTGTACAACTCAGATGGAGTTGTCTTTAGAAAAGGTCGAATAAGAACTCTATTAGAAACATAGCAAGCTGTACTGACCGTATCCGCCCAAAAGTATTTAGGCAAATTGGTTTCATTTAACATGGTTCTTGCTAGTTCTTCAAGAGTTTATTTTTCCTTTCTACAACTCCATTTTGTTGTGGGGTTCTAGGAGCAGAGAAGTTATGAGAAATACCATTTTCAATATAAAATGCTTCAAAATATGCATTTTCAAATTCACCACCATGATCATTTTTTATAGATGCAATTTTCAAAGATTTTTCATTTTCTACAAGTTTTGCAAATCTCTTGAATGCATTAAATGCATGATTTTTGTGCGATAAAAACAAAGTCCAAGTAAACCTTGAGTAGTCATCAATAATTACAAGACCATAATAGTTTCCTCCAAAACTTTTAGTTCTTGATGGTCCAAACAAGCCCATATGTAGTAATTGGAGAGGCCTTGAAGTTGTGATAACATTCTTAGGTTTAAAGGAAACTTTGGTTTCTTTTCCCTTTTGACAAGCATCACATAATCTATCCTTTATAAACTTAATCTTAGGTAAACCAACAACAAGATCATGCTTAATCAACTTATTTAAGTGATCCATGTGAATGTGTGCTAGACTTTATGCCATAACCAACACTCATCATTATTCTTGACCATGAGACATGTGTTTCTAGATGATATGTCTTCTAAGAATATCATGAAAACCTGATTGACCTTGTATCCGGAAAACTTTACTTTTATCTTTTACAACACAAATATCATCTTCAAATCCAACTATAAAGCCTTTGTTACATAATTGACTAATACTAAGCAGATTATGACCTAGGCCTTCAACACATAACACATTCTCAATAGTAGTTTGAGGAGGCGTACCTATTCTTCCAATGCCAATGATTTTGCCTCTCTCATTGTTATTGTATATCACATAACCTTTGTTTCTTGGAATCAAGAATGAAAACTTTGTTTTGTCACCAGTCATATGTGAGGAGCAGCCACTATCAAGATACCATAGGTCACTTGTTGTCCTCATGCATATCTACAAAACAAATTAGAAATGAGTGTAAGGTACCCAATGCGCTTTGGGTCCTTGTTGGTTAGATCCTTTCACAACCCATTTTTGTTGACCACTTGGAACACCATACTTTTTAATATAGCAAGCATTAGTGGTGTTCCTTCTAAGCAACAATAACTACATAAATGCCTTCTTTTAGGAACATAATTGTTTCTAGATACATACTTGTTTGAATTAGAGGCATAATAATTATTAAACTTAGGGTGAGGCTTTGATGTAGGCACATTGTAGTTGTTATTTCTTGTCATATGATAATTACTTTCAATATGGTATGTAGGTCTAGATTGTGCTATATTTCTATTTTCATGCATATTTGGTCGTGGATTACTACCTTTTACAAAAAGCATTTTCTTAACAACGTTTTATTTCTTTTGAGGAGTATATCCTAATCCACACCTATCCTTAGTATTTTTTTGCATGCTTAAAATATTTTCCAATCCATGTTTACCCTTTTCAAACTTGCATACTATTTGTTGTAGACTATATCTACTTTAGTTTCTAAGGAAGCACACTTTCTACAAGCATCTTGATTATCTATTATAGATTTGATCAAGTTTAGCTCTTCCTTTTTAGCATAAATTTTTGAGAAATCCAAACATATTTCTTGTAAGCATTCAAAAGCAATTTGTAGATCTTCATGGGAAAGTTTGTCAGTACTAACCTCTTCATCATCATTGTCGGAGTTGTGGGTTGCCATTAGCGCTATCTGTGCTTCTTCATTCTCAGATTCTGATGAAGAACTAATGTCATTATCTTCCTATGCCACATATGCTTTCTTGCCCTTCTTGTTTTTGTTGTCCAATCTATCTTTGAGGTTGTTCTTCTTTCTTTGAGTATTTGGACAATTGGACTTGATGTGATCGAGTTTTCCACATTCAAAGCATGTGAAGATTTGTGAAGAAGATGAATCGTTCTTCTTTATGAATTTTCGGCCAAAATGCATACCTTTTTTCTTTAAAAAATTTCCAAGATTTTTGACCAAAAGATTCATATTTTCACAATCATCTTCTTCCGAATTTTCATCATCTTTATCCGAATCAATTTTGGCTTTTAAAGAAATTGACTTGTGTTTCTTCTCATGTTGTTCATGTTGTTCTAAACGGTTCAACTTCAGTTCATGCTCTTGTAGTTTTCCAAAGAATGCTGCTAGAATCATCTTAGATAGGCTCTTCTTTTCTGAGATTACTGTCACCTTTGGTTGCCATACTCTGGTTAATGATCTTGGCACCTTCAAGTTTAAATCTGCACTTGAATATCCTTTACCAAGAGCAGACAAATGGTTAATAAGATGTGTAAAATGTTTTTTCATGTCAAGGATCTTTTCTCCTAGAAGCATTCTAAACATCTCATATTCTTGTGAAAGAGTGTTTAGTTTAGATCTCTTAACTTCATCTACACCTTCATGAGTGGTTTATAGTGTATCCCAGATTTCTTTGGCTGACTTACATGATGAGACTTTGAAAAACTCATCCATTCTTAGGGCTGAGGTTAGGTAATTCATGGCTTTCAAATCATACCGAACATTCTTTTTCTCTTCTTCACTCCATGCACTCATAGGCTTTGGTTCACTGCCATTCTCATTTGTGAACGTAGGCACAAATGGACCTTCTGCAATGGTTTTCCAGACTTCTAAGTCTTGGGCTTTTATAAAGATCATCATCTTGATTTTCCAAAAGTCATAGGGATCACCATTGAAGCATGGAGGTTTATTAACGTTCAACCCTTCACTCAACATTGGTCTAGAGGATGTCATCTTATGGATCTTAGGAGTAATTTACCTGAACTTTTGCTCTGATGCCAATTATAACTACTGGTAGCAACCTAAGAGGGGGTGAATTAGGTTTCACTCAATTTTTCTCAATTTTGGTTCTTTGTAGAGGGAAATGGTTTCAAACCCTAATTCTTAGGTTTTAACCCAATGAACAGCAATGATCAAAATACTTGAAATTGATAATGCAACGGAAAGATAAATTGCTGTATGTAAAGAGTGTAGGGATAGAAGGCTACGTCCAGTCCCCTGTTCTGATTCAAGGATTTTTCCACTATGTAAACTTGTGTTGTGTACAATCTCACAACTGAGGCACTTACACCGACAACTACAAGAGAACAAACAGGTCCCCTGGTTATACAATGCTTTCACCGAACACTACGGCGAATATCAGAATTACACCGAACATTACGGTGTTTATAACAACAATTACAAAGATTGAAGAAATAATTTACAATGGCTTATATCAATCTTAAAACTCAAGGTTGGATAATCCTAAATAGAGAGCACTTCAGATATGACAATTAAGGCTCAAAGGATTTCTGAGTTTTGGATTGAAAATAACTTTGAAAATAAGTCAGAACTTTGTTATTGATGATAAAAGAATTGAGTTCTGGAGTGGTGTATGAGTTTGCACGAATCCTGCACTTATATAGGCATAGGTGCCTCTTCATGAAGTAGTGCCATGGCTTCCAACTGCGAAACAACACAATGAATCATGAAAAAACACACCAGTTCGTGCATGCAATCGATTAACCAACTGTGGTAATCGATTACCATGAGTTAGTAATCGATTACTCACTCAGCAAAGTGGTTTTTAAGTGTTGTTAACCCTAGAGAAGTGTTGCTAATTGATTTTAGCTTTATGAAAAGTGTTTCACTTGTTAGAGTAAAAAACCTTATGAGCCATTAACCATAATATCATAAACAAGTGCTAACTATTAGATTCTAAGGCAAAAACACTTTGAACCTTTGACAGATTGACCTTTTTCTTTCTTTTTGTTGATGTTGCTTGTCGTCATCAAAACCCAGCCATCAGAGGTCAGAGAGAGGATCTTCTTCACAATTTTGACTGGTCTTTTGGATAAGAAAACCTTTATATTTAAATTTTCAGTCTAAATAACAGTCTCGAGTACACTTTAATTACGCGAATTTATTAATTACGTGAAATCTTTGTAAGAGAAAAAATGGGATGTTACACGAATTGTCATATGCCTCATCTGTCATGACTTTTAGCATAATACGTTGAATTTTTCTAAGTTTACTATAATATTTATAAAATAAAAAATATAAAATTGGAGATTGTTGATCAGGGAATATGTGATTGTATATTGATTTATTCTTTGATACATACATGGATATATATATACAGAAAAGGTAAACATGGAAGGAAATAATATCTCCATGACTCAAGGCACTAATCTAGTGATCAACACATTACAAGAACTAATTTCTACTTATACAGCTCATCCTAATTTGTACATAAATGGTAAATATATATACATTCCTTAATACTCCCC
>QANU01027713.1:38517-57906 GCA_003254905.1 Nissolia schottii | reverse complement strand
AGGTATGTTGTCTTGCATTGTGGGTAGCTATTGTTTTCTTGTTTTCACACCACTGCACCGCCACCACTAAAGCCGCATATTCCTTGCTTCTGTTCTTTCCTTTGCACCCCACAAAATATATGTTAATTTCATAACATTGTATATGTTTATTTAACATTTCATTTCTTTTGGTTGCCATGACTTATGCTAAGGATGTGTCACCACCACTTAATTTGTAATGAGCTAAGGATCTAAGGAGTCAAGGATTGTGTCAAGGATTGATCAAACAATTATCAACGGCAATTAGGTATGTCTTAAACTTTATTGGTACTAGGTTTATTTGAGAAATTATTGTTGCACCAGCATATAAATATTTTTTTAGTTATTAAATATAAATTTTAATATATTTATAAATTACAAAAATTAAATGAAAATTTTAATTGATATGATTATAGTCATTTATTAAAACAAATAATACAAAATTATAAACAATTTTATTTTTTAAAAATATTTAATTATTACCGTCGGATATATCCCACGGTAACGAACACGAATAAAATATTATTATATTACCGTCACCTTGAACCGACGGTAAACCGGTTCAAATGTACTCAAATGTGAACTGGTTTACGTCAGTTTCATTTTCCGACGGTAAAATAATTACCATCGACCACTTTACCGTGTGTCCGCGTCTGACGGTAATGCCGACAGTAGCGTAAAAAATTGACGGTAACACCGACAGTAATGTCGACGATAATGAGCTATTTTCTTGTAGTGACAACTCCTCCTTTTTTATTAGAATAATTATCGTTTAGGATTAGTCACAATGTGTCAAATGAATTTCAAGTTTCACAGCTTAAATTTTCTCTTTTCTAGATTGCAATTATTGTCACAAGAATTTATACATTAGTCAACTCTTAAGATTGCTTTTATAACAAATATTAGGGTTAAAAATAATAATTGCACAAATTACTATAGTGTTCATATATATTGGCATTCCCTATCTTATTTTATTTTATGTTAAATAAGTGAACACTTCATACGGATGAAACTACATATTTCAACGCAATTTAATCTCTAAAGGTTAAATTTGAAGTCAAATTAATTGGTCATTCCATTCATCCAAGTTAAGTGTCCATCCATGTTGAAATACTACACCAATTTGAATATTATTGTGTTAAAATTGATGGAAGGTTCAATTATTATTAAAAAAAAATTGGAATCGAACCAACCAAATTGATTTGGATTGGTTTCAATTATAGCTTCTATCAAAATATTTAAAAATTATGAAAAAAAAGCGTCTTTTAAGTTCATTAAATTAGATTAATCAGATCAATTTTTATAGAACTAGGGGCTTGATCTTCACTCTGTGTGTCAGACAACATTCTTTATCTAACATATATTTTATTATTAATATAATTAAAACATAATTTAATATTATTAAAGAATATATGTGTTTGTGAATAGAAGTAGTTATTAAATTTTTAAAAATTTGAACTTATTTCTAAAAAATGGTTATTTAAAATTTACCAAGCTTACTATTTGATAAAAAATTAGACACTATGGCAGTTCTTTTTGGGGATTCCCTTTGACAATGTTTATTTATCTATTTTATAATAACATTAAACTCATGCGTGCATGAACACATAAAAATATTCGATGACAATATTTATTTTTCTCTTTTTTAATGTTTGTTTCTCTATTAAGTAACAATTGGGTGACTATTTTTAAGATATACAAATAACATTTTTGTATAGCGTTATATTTCACACATATAAAGATCTAAGGTGTTATATCTCCTAAATGGGGAGGTTAATCTATGATCTTGAAAATTATAGGGTTCGTGTATAATAAATAAATAAATAAATAATAAAAAGAAAAAGCTAAATATTAGATTTTAGCGTACAATCCAATATTTTTGCATGACTTGCTTAAATGTATGCATCAATGTCAAAAGTCAGTCCATCAGTGAGGTCAACATTTCTTTTTCCTTTTCTTTTTTGTTGCTCCGGATAGCAGATATGAAATAGGAAGAAACAAAGGTTTCTAGCAATTGGTCTCCAACGTTGTTGCCGTCTAGTTGACCTGAGCTTTGCAGTCAACTTATTTGAGTTATTATGTTGGGCCAATTTTCGATGTCACAAAAATTGGGCCCATTATGTAGTGCTTAGCCCATAGAGCGTTGACTCTTCATTGTCTTGTGAGACAGGACCAAAAAATAGCTGCGCTTGAGATGATTTCCACATTTTGAGTCTATCCATAAAATTAGTGAACACAAAAAAATTATTATGTGCACGAAGTTTGATATTTCTGTATATAAAATTTCATCACTATATTCTATTATTAAGAAAAATGCTAAACTCTCTTGCAAATTCTTCTACTATCTTCAACAAAATAATACATGACATTGTTGGAGGCAAAATAGAATTTTTTTTACAGTCCTGCTACACGTACACCAAAAAATATACACCATACATACACCCTATACTTATATACATAAAGTTTGTGTTTTAATGCCTGTAATGTTTGTGCATTTAATTAAGTATAATTGAGGATATCATCTATAAGTTTGTAATGTTTGTGCACTCGTGAGATATAAAGTTTGTGCATTATTAATGGTGTATCTATGACTGTGTAAAATTAGGTGTACATGTAGCATTTTTGTTTTTTTTATCAAATATTATTAATTGAAATTTAAAGATGGTAAGAGAATTTGTTGAAAGATTTAGCATTACTCATTTGTGAATCATTTTTGTTATGAGGGGTTATTAGCGGCACTTAATTACTACTCCCTCCATCCAATATTACATGTCACTTTTAACAAATGCATATATTAAGAAATAATTTAATATTTTGCACATACTTAAAGAAAACATTAAATGTTTAGATTAAATTACCTTTTAGTAAGTGTGATGAAAAATTGTAATATAACTAGTATAATAATAGAGAATCCATAATAAATAGGAGTATTGTTGAGAAGATAATAATTAATATTTTTTAATTTAATTAAGTGACAACTAATTTTGAATCAAATTTTGGATAAAAAGTAAGATTTAAAATTAGAATATGAATATGATACTAGTGACAATATTTTATTAAAGAAAGGTGGGGCTCACAATCACAAACATCAACGATAACTTTCATAATAACTTAATAAGCACTAGAAAATATTTCTCCACCGTGCCAAAAACCATGCCCGTAGAGCTATATATAAACCGCTCTCGGTGTTTAACATACACAGTGAACAACATAGAGAAAACTAAAAGGGTAATCTAAAAAGGGGTCGACAACATAAAATAGAAAGGGAAATTTAACACTATTATATATGTAACACGTACGGGGTTAGAAATTGGAGTTAGCAATAAGCATTTTTATGTTGTAGTGTTCTAGGGGACAGGGTAGGACTTGTTGTGACACATGCACTTGTAAGCCATAGGACATGACTCTGCCTCTTCAAGGAATGAACAAACGAAGCTCACCATCACCAGCCTGCATGGAGAGCACGAGCCGCACGCACGGGAGCAATCCGGCAACCGCGAACCGGCCACTTGTAACGTGTCCGGCCGCCTTCCTCTTCCTGCTTGCCGGTACAAGCTGCTTTCTTCTCCCACTTTGCTCCCATATTTTGTATTAGGCAGTGCGGGATCCGGATGCGCATCACCTGTTTCATCCATGTAACATTAACTTAGTTAATTGGTCAATTTAAGCTACATTTTTTATTTCGTGGTATATGTCTCAAAGGATAGAAAGAGTATCTATACCTATATATAAGAATTTATTCAAGTACGTGCTTTTGGTGTCTATTAATAGTTTGGAATTGATTTTCGCGTCCATAAACCTATCATTTATTATACTAGCGGGGCTCGTGTTTGCCAAGCAAATGGTACTTAGTGAGTAGATGTAATAGGTAGTTATGTAGTAGCTAGGTAGTTATGTAATTAAATTGTAATAGTAAAGATAAAACTATCATATAAAATTAGATATAAAGAAGAAGTTATTCTTTGGAATCCGTTTTATTGTGGCGTAGAATATTAAAATATTGTGAAACGAAACAGTGAGCATCCGGAATGGCTATACCACTTCAGCACTTTCTAAAACCATGACACCCACTATCTAAGCAAGCAGTTATTCCTTTTCAAGTTTGCCATTTTGAAATAGCTATTCCTTCACAAGAACTATTATAACGCTCAAAAAAAAAAAAAAAACTCATACAAGGCACACCCAATCTAACTATATACAATCTACACCTGTGTACAATTTAATTCAATACTTGTTGGCCAGAGAGCGTTTGTTAAGACCACTAATTTATAAATAAAGGGATTACAATAATAACTATCATTTAGTGTCCAACTTTTATTCTTTATTTACCTTTACGAAGTTATCCAATAATTCTTACATTTACCTATAGATTTTTACTCAACTACATCCTACCTAAACCACTTCATCTCACTCTTTTGAACAATTTTAAATATTTATATTAAATGACTATTTTATGTTAAATCAATATTTATTAATCAATGCCTAACATTAATCTATAACCACGCGATCTAACACTTCAAAATTCAAATAACTCTATTCATTACTTGACATATATGTCAAGATTCACTAGTTAATAGTAATAATAATAATCAAGGTGACATAAATGACATCGAATGAATTTAAAAAGTTATGCGTTTGCTCATCTTTGTAAAAGAAAAAAAGGACTAATTAAAAAAAGAAATATGCTGAAAGAATAAAATCGTAAATCATCTCTAATTAAGGGTAATGGATATTTAGTGATTAATTATATGTTAGAATTGGATATTGGTGACTTACGGGAATGTGACCGGCTTATGTGCCTTGCAGAGATAACTTCTGGAACAAAAAGTAGAAGGAGGGCGAATGCACCAGCAAAGAAAAAATAGCTCCTCCTCATTATTGCTTCTCTCTCTCTCTCTTATATGTCTAATTTCTCAGTGTTCTGAAATGAACTTAATATTTGAGGAATATACTATAAGGTATAAAGTTGAGGTAGCTAGCTAGTGGTGAATGGAGAAGTAAGGAAGGGGAAGTATATATATAAAGGGGTGTGGAGAAGAAATATTAGGATCATATGGCTCATGATGAGGATCATACATTGAATTAAGCAGTTCACAGGCAAATGGAGAGAGTGTGTGATAAAGGTCACATGAAAGAGGATTGCTCATATACTTAGTCACAGGATCACTCGAGGGCTTTTTGTTTGTTCCATGGGAAGAAGGGGGTAAGAATTTATTTAAAACCAAAAGAGTTAAAAAAGTGCTTCTTTTACGTGAGTAGCTAGTGAATGAGGCTTGCCACATTAGCACACGTATATATCGCCAGGTTGAATAAATGCAGCCCTCTCACCTGATATCGCACTTCCATTTTGTTTGATATTAATTGGGTATACATGATCTCTTCCTATATTATTTTAATTAATGTTCATGTGTGTGCCATATAGTTCTTCGCTAATAATGTGACTGCCATTAATACCTCTCTCTTCGCAAGTTGTATTGACGGGCTTACTTAAGATTTTCTTTGAGGGTTAGATGTGTTAGAACTTAGAATTCTACATTGTCACAAATAAATATTAACATCATGTTCATCATATTTTGTATAATGAAAATTAAAGCTAACATCCGATCATAATTATTGATATGAACTTTACACAACAATTTCATGCACTGCTCATTAGCACTACAACCTCACAGCACACACAACCTTCTAGTCTATAAGACTGTGTTTGGTTGCTAAGACAAAGCAAGAATAGGGAGACATAAAAAAAAAAAAGATGACAAATCAGTTTTGATTCTGTTTAATGACAATGTGCAAGACATATTTATTTGTATTTGTATCTTATTTGATTTAATAGAGCCCAAAACAAAAAATATATCCTAAATGACTTAATATAACCTTATAACTATTGCATTAACTAAATAGAGTTTTTTTTTAAAAAAAACATTATCCTAATCTGAAATGTTGTATTTCCGTGCCTTAGTAATAGAGGCACAGAAAATACACAAGTTTTCTGTCATGAGACAAGTTTTTGTACCTATCTTAGCAATCATGTCTCTGTATTTTTGTATTGTCTAAGTAACCAAATGCAGACTAATAATGATATTCAAATAAAATGAGTACTTTACACATTGTGTGGACTAGGGACTTCATGGTTTATATACGGGTTCATCTCACTTCATCAAAAAACATAAATTCCCTTTTTCAGTCAAGGGATTCCGCAATCTTGACTCACCCATGAGTCACCAACCTCACTCAGCAATGGACCACCTTAGATAAATAATTCTAATTAATAATAATTAAAATCTAATAAGATGTGCATCCTCAAACAAAGATCAACATATATTTATCTTTGAAATGAGTATAATTCTCTCAATTAGATTTTTTGTCATGGAAAATTAAATGTGATTTCTCACCATTAAATTTTTTTTATATTTTTTATGTCATATATGAGTCTTACATTCTTAATTAATTATAAAACATTGCGATTGGCCACATATGACAAAAAATATACGTTAGACAAACACTCGCCGAACAAATCAAGTACAGATTTTTTTAGTTGTGTTATTTTGACCCCAAACTTAGTGTGATTTTTTTTTATTACTTAGTGTGATTTTTTATCTTTTCAATCTCAAGTATAACCATGTTTTTTTTTTAGAAGCATAACCATGAAAAGGGGAAAGAGTCAATGCTCTACAGGACGGGCCCAATTTTAGTGACATACAAAATTGGCCCAACATACTGATGTCATCGACTCAAATAAGCTGGCCTCAAAACTCAACTCAATTAAATGGTAACAAGGTTTGGAGGCCTTTTGTGATGCTGATTGGGCTGGATGCTCTGACACTCGTCGCCCAACCACTGGATTTTGTTTGTTCCTGGGTGACTCGTTACTTAGCTGGAAGTCTAAGAAGCAATCCATAGTCTCACGTTCTTCATGTGAAGCCGAGTACCGAGCACTAGCAGCTGTCTCTTGTGAATTACAATGGATTTCCTACATGCTGCATGACTTCAGCATCATCCCAAGCAACCCTGTTGTGATTTTCTGTGACAATCAATCAGTTAAGCAGATTGCTCATAATCCAGTGTTTCACGAACGCACCAAGCACATTGAGTTGTATTGTCACTTGGTTCGCGAGAAAGTGCAAAGTGGATTCATCAGGTTGCTGCCGATTGCCTCGAAATTGGAGATAGCAGACTTGTTAACAAAGCCCTTGCCTCTTGCGGTGTTCCAATCCATCCATTCCAAACTTGGCATGTTGAATGTCTTTGCTCTACCACATGCCACGTTTGAAGGGGGTAATAGGAGAACTTAACAAAGCTGTTAAGTTAGTTATAGTCTATTAACATTAGTTAGTTTGTTAATGTATTAAGCATGTGCACAGCACATGGTGTTTGCTTGCAGTGCAAGCCAACTCTGTTGTATATATACCAGAGCTTGGGTTACCAAGCTCAAGTGAATCAATTCATTCATTCAATCTTCATATTTCTATTAGAGACCTTTGTTTGTTCCTATTGCATATCTGCTATCCCAAAACAAAAGACCATAGTGATGGACTGATTTTGACAATGATGCATAGAGGGATAGAAAAAAAACGGAAGGGAATAAAAAACAAGAGATGGAGCCTAGGCGTATGTTTGAATTAGTGGTTTATAACAATGTAGAACGAAAGTTCATAAAATTTCTTTGGACTCTATTCCTTAGATTAATAGTTTGAGAAATGAGTGTCAACAATGACCGTATCAGCTCCCTACAAAGCATTTCAATGAAATTCATCTTTCTCTATTTTCTATGGTACCTCTAGTTGCAATTCAGAGATGGAAATGTACGCATCTTGTTCTTATCTGAAACTGAAAGCACTCAGGATCATTTGGGCCAATCAAAACGAAGTCCTCACATCCCACATTAATTTAGCGCATTATTTTAAGGAATAAATTCTCTGAAGAACTTTATCTTAGTTATTGTGTGACGAATTAAAATCCCTTTCACAATATCATTAGAATTAATTGGATTTCACATTTAAATTAGATAAATGAAAATTTCATTATGACCAATATAATTTTCTAAAGTACCAAAAATTTTTTTAGATAAATGAAATTTTACACAATAAATCCAACTTTTTTTTTTTAGAGAAATTGAAAAATTGCATTGAAAGAGGTAAGATAGTACATTGCAGTAAATTCAAGCCAACATTATCCCTTATCCAATTGTTCAATCCCAAGAAAAACAGAGGCAATATTCCAACACAACACGAATGGCATACGATTCTCACACGCCTAACAACCACCACCAAAAGTGCATATTTAAAAAAGGAACATCGCCCTTACTAAGGAATAATTATCCAGTCACTGATAACAAATAATTGAACATATTCAGTGAAGAATAACACTAAAAAAAAAAATGCAAGTTTGGATTGTTAGATAATGACAATCCTTTGTGGTTTCGTTGTTTATTTTATTTTTCATGTGCCGAGCTTCTCTCGACTTGCGGTCACGCCTACCCTAAGATAGGTGGGGCCCCACTTGCATGAGTTGGTGAGCGTCCCACGATTTCGTATAGCACGATAGAAGTGGGTTGAATTGGTTACCTATTCTGCTCTTCAGAACAACCACGCTCAACAATCATGTTGTTTTCCTAGAATACCTTTTACAGATTTAATTTTGATGCATTTCGGCCAAAATATTCTTATATAATCATCTAATCCTACGTAAATGTAGTATAAAAATGTTTAATTCCAACATAATTAACAGGGTAAAGTTTTTAATTAATATTGAATATACCGCTACCCGACAAAGAATGCGCACACAAAGTCACACCCTCTTTGTCCGTTTAATCGTGTCATTGACTAAAAAAAGCAATCTAATAAGGTTAGTGATTGTCAGTGCGTGTTTGTTAAGTTTCAGTACAAACAATGATATTGGTTCCCTTGCTAGCCCTGTGATTTTGCAGATCGCGTGCTTGCTTTGTTTTTCTGAGGAATGTGTGTTACTGTTTCATCGTCCATGACCTTAGCTCTCCAATTATACACCCCCCAAATTACATTATTAGCATGTGATTAATTATTAAGAGTTGTACTTGCGGTGGCCACATTTCTAAATCACGTGCATCTTAATTATTAATCGCTACATGCTATAGCATGTAAATGTCAATCTTGCATCTTTCATTTTGCCACCAGATGTAATTTAACTTGCACACGACATATTTCTTAAAGTATTCATACTTTATACTTACATACATGCATGTATTCACACCAATAACAATTGTAAATTATATCAAATTTCTATATTAATTAACAACAACTAAAAATAAAATTAATCTTTATATACATGAGTAACAGTGCGAAATTGGTATTCAATTCCATAAATTCCAGACGAGCTAGTAATTAATTAAGGTGTTGTTTGTTGCTATCATGAATAAAAATGAAGAATCTCCACCTTTTTTATTTTCCACATAGCGGTTATTACTGCAACTGACACGTGTCCCAAAAACTGCTTATGTGTGTGTGGGAGTGGAGCAGTTTTTTCCAAGTAGACCAAAACCGTCTCATTCTTCTATACTCTCTCTCTCTCCCAGTCCCCACTAATTTCTCATCATATAGCTTTGACCTTCCCATCTATTCATTGGCTTATGCTGCAAAGCTTGCTTCAATTCTGAAGCTTCTTTCTATAGTTACCTCCCAATGAATCAAGAAATTGCTATCAAGTTCTAGATATGTTTGGCATCTTGTTTGGTTGGTCCAAAGCTTCAAAATGGTAAGTTAGTAGTAACTATACTATTATGTGTGAATTGAAAACTGTGACATTAAATTCTTTTCATTTTAAGTGATATTCATGTTTGATTTCTAACTTCAATTTCTTTTTGGACTTTGATTTGTGTTGCAGTAAGAGGGCGATCAAAAGAGCCAGGTGCAGGCTCAAGCTGCTCAAGAAAAAGAGGGAGGCAATAGCAAGGCAACTGAGAAGAGACTTGGCTGAGCTCATAAAGAGTGGCCATGAAGAAACTGCTGTTAACAGGGTTTGTAAATAATTTCATTTATTAATTAGTGAATGCATCGTTATATATGTATATATGTATCTTCCTCTCAAAGTTTCCTGGTTTCTTTCTACTTATACTTTGTACAAGTCTTGTATATATGTCAGTTAAACTAGTAAAATTTATCTATAATTCAAAGCCTTTATGAGATTGGTGTTGAGTTGAGGTGGCACTTGTATTGTATACGATTTACTATGTTTTTGTATCTCTAAGTAATCACTAATCGAACTAAAATTATTGTTCATGATGATTATTGAATGATGATACGTGACCACTTTAGCCTCATTAAGATGTAACACAAAAAGTTGATTTCAGCATGAACTAAATTTTAATTGAAGTCTGAAACCCTGTATGATGTAGATGTTAAAATACAAATCATAACAGGGTGTTCTAATTTAGTAACTTAACTAATCCATGTCTCATTTATAGTGCATACTTTTTTTTTATAATTGAGCATAAGATTCTAGAGTCTCAAATCTTACCTAATAACTTACTCTGAAAATTTTCAGGTTGAGCAGCTCATTGAAGATGAAAGCCTAGCTGCTGCATATGAATTGCTAGATCATTACTGCGAATTTCTTCTTACGCAATTCTCCTACATCAGAAGGCACAAGTATGATTTCCTATTTATTACATATCCAAATCAAAATGCAATTTTAATTTTTTTGTTTCTGATGGTTCAAACTTTCCAATGTCAGGGACTGTCCAAATGATATCAACGAAGCAGCATCAAGTCTTATATTTGCTTCCGCAAGATGTGGCGAACTTCCTGAGCTCTGTGTTATCAGGAAGCTATTTGGCGAGCGTTACAGCGAGAATTTTGCTGCTACAGCTGTAGAGTTGTTTCCCGGGAATCTTGTGAACAAAGAGGTACTTATGTTCTAATCAGAAAGTGTGACAAATTAAAAAAATTGGTTCAAATTCAATTTGATTATATGTTATGTATATATTATGTTCATGAATTTCAAAATCACAGTTAAGAGAGAACCTTTCTGGAAAGCCAGTGTCTGATGATCTGAAGTACAGAATGGTTGAGGAAATAGTGAGGGATAACTGCATCCAGCAACAGGTTTTAGCAATCCAGTACTACCCAAATTGGCAACAAGAGCAGGTCACTCTTTTGTACCATGCTCAATGTCATACTTAATGAATGAAAAATACTATTTGGACATATTTATTTCGATGTCAAATCGAAACTAGGAACTTGAGTGTAAATGAATGGAAAATTCAGCTATATGACTAGTGAATGTGGTGGTAAGCGATAATGGATAAAAAATGCTTTCAACCGATTCACTCGTTCTGTACCAGAATGCTCAGCTCATTTACTCATGAATTCCTGGTGCCGATTTGACATCCAAATAACATTTTTAGGGAATGAATTTATAATATATCTTATTAACCAGTACTAAATTATGTATCTTTTTCTTGTACAGGTGAAAGAAAACAAAGGATATCAGCTAGTGGACAATGGTGACCAAATAAATGAAACAATTGCAAAATCCAAAGTGCATCCTTCAGAGGTTGAAGAGATAGAAACTGATGCCATATGTGTTAACTCATCCATATCTAAACCAAGTGACTCCTGTTCTTCACCCAAATCTACCTTAATTGATGTTTCCGCAATGGTGTCCACTGTTCAGCAGTATCCACCATATATCCACAACTGTTCTATGCAAAAGAAAGTAGTAAACTTTCCTGGGATACTTTCATATACAAATTCAGGTATGCAAAACAATGTGGAAAGAATGACTTTACCATCTTCCAAAGAGATGGTAGACCATGCTGATGACATTGAGGAATATAGCCAGCTTTCTGTATCAAAAGATGGTACCTGCCAGGACCAAATGCTATTTAAGTTCAGATCCTCTGGCCTATCCAGGAGAGAAAAAACTCAGTTTGATTGTGATGAAAGTGATACACATCAAGATGAATCATCATCATCATCTTCTAGTGAGAAATCAAGCATAAGGGCATCTGGAAGGAGCAAAAGGGCAGCTGAGAAAAGATCAAGAAGGAGATCAGCATCACTTGAGAGCCTAGGAATAATGGACACTGGTTACATGGTATACTATAACAAGCCGTGTAGAAGTCCCTCAGTTCATAAGGGCCGCGCTCATTGCCGCGAAAAGCGCCCCAAGCCTTCGCTAGAAGCAATTTCTCAATCAAGGAGAAAATCTTTTGATGTTAAAATGCGCGGCTGCAGCTTGGACCGGCCTTGTTACTTCTGCCTTTATGATGATGGCAAAGACTGCTTGGAAAGTTTATCAGTCAAGCCAATGAGATTGATCAAAGGTAAACACATTCATCAAGGAATTTTGCTTGATGAATGTTGTCATAGCCAACCCTTTATGGAATTGGTTAACATCACTCAGAGACCAAGTAGAAAGAGTTATGACGATGGAAACAATGAAATAGAAGCAGAGACCTCTGCTTCAATTGGAAGCTATGCTTCTGCCAATGTTACCAATCTAAGGACTAATAATGGTTCCTTAACAAGGATACAAACAGAAGCTCCTTACTCAAGGGCCATGACAATGCCGCAAGAGCTGCGCGGTAACTGCAACGATAAGATGTTGAGGACATACTCATGTCCTCCTCAGCATCCAAATCATGTTCATCCCAAGTTGCCAGAATATGATGACATAGCTGCAAAGTTCACTGCTCTCAAGAGAGAGCGCCAAGGAAACAAAGACCGCAGAAGGGACCAGCAATGAAAAGTAGAGGAGGCATAGATTAGATAGAGAGCATTTGCGTTGTACTAGCATATTAAATTTTTGAATCATCCATTAGTATAGGTTACTTTGATATTGTCCTTAGAATAGATATCAAACTAAGTATTCTTTGACATTCATCTATGTAAGATTGCAATGATTGACATTTTTTTTTATTTTCCTAGCAGCAATTAATATGAGAAGGTACACATCTCATATTTCATAATCTATCCTATGAAATTGGATTTACATGGAATGTTTTTGCTTAAAAATAAACTGTATCATTGTCTTGAAGGACAAATAGTTATTCTCTGATAATCAGGATTCTCCATTCTTTGAAGTTTTAGCTATAGGATACTTGTTAACATGTAAACATAAAACATTAGTATATAGTATATGTAATGTTGTGAATGACTTGAGACTTGGAAGAGGGGTGAGTATTTTCTCAAAACTTGTACTCAAAATTGGTTTTTTTCCTCTTCAAATGTGATGGGGATTCTCTTAGCAATCATCTGAAGTTTATGAAAAGGAAAATGGGTTGAGATTCTGACTTAGTTGTGAGAGAGAAAACGATGTAGGCCTCAAGGCCGGCCCATTAAATAGTATGTACTCATTAGGCCTATTGGCAAAAGTGGACTATGGGCCTTGCTAGTAATTTGTAGTGCGGGCTCACTAACACAATCTTCAAAGCTCCAAACCAAAACTTGACCAAAAAGGAAAAGTTCCTTTCCAATATTAACTTTTAAGAAGCCAGAAGTCATATTTTTAAAAGAAATATTTTGTGTATAATTTATGATTTGTCAATTTTTATTCAGCTCATTTTTTTAATATGTGTTTTTTTTCTTTTTTTTTCTTATTCTTTATTTTTTCTCTTTCCTTTCTTAATCTCCCATAATATTTTTCTCGTTTCCATCTTATTCTTTATGAATCCAAAAGTTTTCATTTTTCTTTCCATTATATTCGTTGTTTTTTATCTTTCAAATGTTTGTGCATCGGTGTAGATAAGTTTGTGCATACTTGTTCAAAAGTTTATGTATGTGTATAGAAAGTTTGTGTATTCTTGTTCAAAAGTTTGTGCATGTAAACACAAAAGTTTTCTTCTTCGTCTTCTTTTTCATTTATGTTTCCGTCATATTTTTTGTTTTTGATTATTGAAAAGTGTGTGCACGTAAGTTCAAAAGTTTGTGCATATGCTTTAAAACGTTTGTGCATAGTAAAGATTGAGTCAACGTGCTTAGAGGGTGAGTGAGGAGATGGAAAGAGAGTGTGACAGTTACTTTTCGTCATTTAATGCGTCACAAATCCAGTTTGATTTGGTTTTGTATTTGAAAAATTTTGTGCACTCGGTGTCACATGTACACCATCTGTTCGCAGTATGGTTAGCAGCATTTGAGTTGTATACTTGGCATTTATATTTTGTTATACGATTTATTACTTTTTAAAAAGATAAATTTATTTTTTTAAAAAAATTGAAATATTTAACTTCTCAAAAAACACTTTTTAAAATACTCTAAAAAAATTATTGTGTTTGTGAATATAAAATAACTTATTGATAGGTTACAATTTAAAAGTCCTTTTTGTTATAAACTCATTTTAACTTATGTACCCAAAGAGGGTCATAAAGCTCCCAGCCTACCTTATGCACCAACTTTTGGAATAAAATGAAAAAAAGTGGAAGACAAGATCGAAAGATGTAACCATTCACATGCC
Organism: Nissolia schottii; assembly: GCA_003254905.1. Lineage (NCBI taxonomy): Eukaryota > Viridiplantae > Streptophyta > Magnoliopsida > Fabales > Fabaceae > Nissolia > Nissolia schottii. Next base: position 43,458 of record QANU01027713.1, on the reverse strand, counting down.
TAGCTTTTATTTGAGTTATGCAGACAATTATACTTCCACTACAGGTTTGCTCTCCAAATTTCTGAATTGGCCTTTGCCCACTACGATGGACTATGAAGAATAAATGAATTTGGTCGATATATTTAGTGATGTCAATTGTAATCCATGACAAGCCCAATTAACTGCATTTGCTTTATGACTTGGCAGAATGCATAAAACAATCGATTTTGTAGAGCATTTTACGAATTTTGTCAAAGACTAGGATATTTAGTCTTTATCAACATATTCCTGAAGTGTGGGTACACCAAAGTTTCCCTTTAGTTTCATATATTCGATCAAATATAAAAAAGAAACTAGATTGTGTATTATGCAAAGTTGCATACGCCAAAGTTCTCTCCCTCCAAATCCTTGACGGATTGGGATGTGATGCCTATCTTTCCTGTGAGATTGAGGTAACAAAAAGTCAGAGAACAGAAATAAATATCAACACAGAACAGAATATCTGAAAGCACATTCCATATGAATATGCAGATCATCAGTAATAATTTTCAGCTAATACTTGATAAACAAGTTAAGAAGAATTATATAATCAGTCAATTATTCCAGTGGGCCACTAGCATATTAGTTCATTATATGGCACTTCTGGCATATATATGTTGCAATGAGGGTCTTTGATGTTTTGATAATTTGTTTATTATCAGAAGCATCATCTCAAAAAACATATGAAGAAATTTTGATAAAACAAATACAACCCACGAAAATACTTATGGTTCTGCTACTATAACACACAGAAAATTAAAGCTGCTTTCGTGTTATATAAGACAAAAACTTTAGTATAGAGAAACTATGTACTTCCTTACTGCTCCTGCAATCTCTTAAGGCCTAAACCGTTGCTCCCCATAACAGAAAAGCAATTAGAAATAAAGATGTTTTTGTAATACCTAACTCTTAACATAAGCTAAGAGATTTTTAGGACTTCACAAGAGATATTTGCATTCATAGCAATACAATCAAAATCCATGTAATTAGTGGACCACCATGAGAGGGTGTTTAATTATTAGTGCTAAACTGCTAATATACTAATATATATACATCTTGACTGTGAAGAGAAGGAAAGCAATTGATAGTGGGAAAGCAATTGATTTTTGTAACCATTATATCTAAATGGGCCAGCAAACGCTGGTTAAAACGAGGGATTATTGTATAAACACAAATTTTAACACTTCATAAATAGAAACGTTCATAAAATAAAATTCACTAATTTTATTTGAATAGATACAATCACTTGTTTTTAAACTCAACAATTTTTGCCATAAGTGTATCTAAACATGAGAGATTAAATTTACAAAAATGCTCTGTGTACACCAATATTACATACACCTGTATATACACCCCCCGTTTTATACCTAATCAATGACAGTTATAAGGTCTACAGTAGACCTTTCTCATTAACACCATCATGCGACCCCTTGATGCGATTTTCTCAATCATATGACAAATGAAAATGCACTCCGACGTGATTTTCTCAGTGATATCACACTCGAACCTATCAAACAATTTATTCTGAGCTACAGAATCCACATACAGAAGCATTCTTGGAATAAATCAAATTTCATGTTGTTTGTGGAGTGTGTTATTATGGAGTTTAAAGCAATTTTGTAGAATATGATATTTGATTTTAGTGCACAAACTTTATATGATTGTGCCCACAAACATTACGTACTTGTGTACAACACTGTGATTTTACTCAAACATAAATAAGTTTACAATATTTATACATTTTTAGTGGACAAATTTTATAAATGTTAGTTTATATGCACAAAACTTCACAAACATGCACAAAATTTTATAAATTTGCATTAAACTTAACATACAGTTAAGTATTTTGCAGTATCTGATATATGTGATTTAAGTGCACAATCTTTTATATGGGTACAAGAGTGAAGAGAGCGACGAGAGATAACAGTGACGAGAGTGAAGAGAGAATGAAGGATGAGAGCGACGAGAGATGAGAGCGATGTGAGTGAAGAGAGGAAACGGAAGAAAGTGGAAGCGGGAAGATTTTGAGATACGCATGTTTTTGACGAGCGAGTGGGTGGAAGTGGGAGTGGGAGTGAGAGTGAGAGTAGAGTGTGTGGTTATTTGAGCGGACCCGTTGTATTCTTATACACGGATGTATGGGTTTAGGATGTAGGTGTAGTAAAATTATTAAATTTATGTTAATACACTGGTTTTTGTATTAAGTCAAAGTTTTTATAAACTCACACACATCTTTCATCCAATCAGAGCGATCTTGACATAGACAACCTTCCAAAACCATAATCTTGCACTGTTTCTACACTAAAACTGTTCTTCGACAATATCTATGTTTTTCTTTGTGCCAATGGCAGCTTCACACATGCTACACCCAAGTTTTCAGGCATTAATTCCATCGCTTCAATTGAGCACATTGATTAGGTAATATCAGAGTTGTTAGATTAGGAATGCAACTACCTCGACAACAACCGTACGTGGTTGAGCCTCAATGACCCAAAATTTAATAATGTTTTCTTTGACCAATTACAAGGGCCTAGTTCCAATTTGGCATAGAACAAAATGCTCCCAAATGGCCTTTTAATTTTTTTGGGTCTACGAGTGCCTCCCACTCAATTTTTATATCATCAATCATAAGATAACGATAACAATATTAAAGCAGTTGGAAGAAAGAGGATGAGATGTGAAGTAGATGGATAATTTTAAATATATGTGGTATAAATTAATGTATCATTGTACTTTGATTACATAATATAATCGATTTAACTCAATCTTATTCTTCAGGATAGATGTATTTTAAAAGCTTTGAACACGGAAACTATACTGTTTTCATATATTTTCAATATGCGCCGTGTTGAGAGCACTTCCAATATCCCGTGAGGGTTGACCTGAACACTTTTTTTTCCTTATTATATACATATATGGCCACTAATGGCTATGACTTTCAAGTAGATTGAGATACACTAAGAAATTAGTAACAATTAGGATGTGACATCCAATATATATGAGCCAAAGTCCACTCGTGCTGTTTCGCCAGTTACTCTTCTAAGGAAAGTCATTGCACATCAATGTGCTTTCCATGTAGCTTCTTCTGTAACTCCATGCTATAGCATGACATGAGATAAAAGATGTACAGGAGATGAAAATGGATGATAAATAAAATTCTAGTGAGTATTTTAGAGAAGCGACTGCTTGTGTCATCATTCCAAATTAATTTGCTAACCCTTTTCTCAGGTCCTAAATTTGTTAATGCATATGTTATCCAAGATGAAGAAGTCTTGGTCATTCATATTTATGATCAATTTAATATATAAAACCAACGAAATAATTATTGGCTGCTTGTTTACTTTAAACTTTGGAAAGAGTTGATGAGAATCCTGTTTAATTAGTCCGTTAATTTATTAGTGATTTTGATAATGATGAATCAGAAGGGAAGATGGACTCAACTTCTCTTGTCCCCAGGAGCTTGGATACCTATGAATAGGAACTTTTGGAGATCAAACAAGGACCTTTGGAGACCACATAAGTTTATTTTGTAGGTTCATAATAGGGACTAAAATTAAGTCCTTCCATTGGAGAGAAAAATGATATCTTTAGTCTCTATTTAATTACTTTATATAACATAAAGATGAGGTGGACAGTTTTTTTTATAATAAGTAAGAATAATTTTATTATCACTGAGCTGAACAGTACATCCAAAAAAAGAGCTACCAAAATAAATCCCAAAGAAATACCAAAACATCAAATGGACTTCCTTATACTCGCGGTGAGACCAAAAGATGTACCAAAATTGATTCATTCATTAGAGTTACTCAAAGACTTTAGGTTAACTTTATTTATAATCTCGAGAGTTTAAATCTCTTCTATACCTATGTAAGAGGGCTTTATCTAATCGATCATCACTCTCAATAAAAATTGCATAAACAATTTCTAATAAAAAAATGCATCAGTACATACTTAACTAAATTTAATTTTTAAAGTTAATAGTTTTATAATATTTTTTTTATGAATAATTCATTTTCAACTTATTTTTTTGAACTTGGATTAGAGCACCATTCTGTAACAAATTTTAATATGTCTAAACAAATTATTAGCATTACTCTAATGCCTTGGCATGGCGGCAGGCAATGCATGCTTTCTATTTGTGAAAGTGTAATTAGACATGTCAAAGTAAGTGCCCACATTTGATTCCACGGCATACATACATACATACATGTCCATCATCATGCATGTGTTCCTAAATTAGGGTAGAGAAGGGTAGGTGAATTGCATTGCTTTGTTCGGTCAAAATTAAGAGACCCCCAAATTGGTCGAAATTATAATTGAATATTTGGATGCTCTAATATAAAAGATGGAAAGGGCATCTTCCATGCTTCCACATAAAAGATAGATAGATATACTTGAACCCACAATGTAGGAACTGAAGCCACGTGTCCATTAAATGAAAATGCGTTTTGTTATTGTTCCTCTGGGGCCTTGATATAGATAGATATTTTCTCCGTCCAGGATCAAACATTTGTTTTATAGGAACCCTGAACACTTGTTCTTATGATAACTTTGTGAACTCTTCCCTATATTTCTACAAAAATATGAAAAACTAACAATGATAAACTAGCTAGCTAGTATAAATGTTCATGTACAAGAAAATACATTGGTAAATACATTTTCTTATTTAATTTTGGGTTAATTATGTTTTTAGTCCCTGTAAAATTAGAAAGTTTGATTTTAGTCCCTGCATAAAATTTTTAGTCCCTGAAAAATTGTAAAATTAGGTTTTAATCTCCGGGGTGGGGTGAAGGTTGACTGGCCTGAAGTGGCGTTGATGTGGGCGCCACGTGGGATGCCACGTAGCATAACCCAATCCCAACCCATGACCCGACCCGAATTATGACCCGCCCGTTATAAAAAAGAGAGAGAGAGAGAGAGAGA
>QANU01027713.1:4708-37882 GCA_003254905.1 Nissolia schottii | reverse complement strand
AGTGGGTGAGGGTGGGGGAGAAGCGGTTATCTTCTTTTTTTTTAATATTAATTAAAAATGGGTCGGGTCGGGTCGGGTCATGGGTTGGGTTTTGGGGGGGTTATGCCACGTGGCATCTGACGTGGCGTGCCGCATCAGTGCCACGTCAGCACAGTCAACCCTCACCTCACCCCAAGGACTAAAACCTAATTTTACAATTTTACAGGGATTAAAACTTTTATGCAGTGACTAAAATCAAACTTTCTAATTTTACAAGGACTAAAAACATAATTAACCCTTTAATTTTTTTAATTTTTGATAATTTTTAAAACTAAATTCATTGAATTTTATCTTCGTTCAATGATATGACATGACATATTGATGTGTTATATGATCTAATGTAATAAATTTATATTTTTTAATATAATATTTATATAGAAATGTATGACAAGCTTAAATAGTTCACAAAGCTGTAAATCTCTTTTAAAGTTGATTCTTTTAATGATTTGACTAATAAGAAGTTTGTTAATATCATATAAAATATAAAATAATGACAAAATTTGATGACTTTAATTTTAAAAATTATTAAAAATAAAAAATTATTAAGAGAGAATATTTACTTCATGAAAGACACGGGAAACCACTTTAATTTATAATTTATATATGTACCAAGGGGGTGGTTCCTTGGTGCAATTTGAATCCTAAAGCTCCTCTGCGGGTTTGGGATCGCCGGGATGGATACCTGTAAGGACTCCGACGCTCAAGTCAATGAAGGTTGGAAGCAATAGGGAAATCAAGGGGGAATTAGTTCTTGGCATACCTAGTGTGCTGCGTAGGTTTAAATACCTGAGTGAGAGCCATGAATTTCGCTATCCCGATGATCTTTCCGTTGAGTTGTCCTCCGAGTATCGTGGAGTGTTGCTCGCCGATGGAGGATATCACGATATGAGAATATCTGTGATCGTTGGTGAGGAGCTTACTTGAATTGAGTCGATCTGCGGACCTTTGGATATGGGTTTCAAGATGGCCCAGTCCATAACAATATAGTACATCATAAAAGCATTTAGGCAAAGTTTAATCAACGTCACAGATATTTTGGTTGAAAGTAATGTTAGTAATTACTACTATTCATTGCATGCACTGACCTAATAATGAAATTCACTCTCTTACGCATGTCTCTTAATTAGCTTTGATATTTTGTGGACATGGTTGACAAACTTTATGTATATGTACAAGACTTTGACAAAATAAATAAATAAATAAACATAGGGAAAATGCAGACAAAATTAAAATACTAGTATTATATTAGAACAAAATGATGGAGGGGTTTAATGTGGACCACCGACACGTGCCGATTTTCACCGACCTGTTGTGAGAAAGCAACGTTATGGTGTTGACTTTGTAATGACAAGTGGTTTTTGATGTTTGAATGCTTGGCAAATGTTGCACCGAAAGTGAAAGTGAAGGAGCAATACGTGTCCTTTGCGTCGCACATAAAGCTTGCACTGTGCTTCCCCCTCAATTAAATCTTTAACCAGATTAATTCAATACCTACTAGCTCGAAATTGATCCCCCTTGGCATTTCTTGACTTAAAACTTTTTGTTAAAATGTGTGTAGCTAGCTGCAAGAACCAAGAACAGCCATTTTGCCATCGTGCGCTGTGAAGAAATGTGATTGACCAATTCAAAGCACCTAACCCTGTAATTGATTGAACTGTTTTTCACAGAAATGCGTGCATATTTCTCGCGTAGATACGCATTTAACATCTACAGTGATATAAAGTTAGCTTAACATGTTATAATATGTACCCATGCATAAATGAGTTCATTTTAAATAAATGTTATAATATGTAATTTTATTATAAGTATGCTTAATTACAAAATGTTTGATTTATGTACCTAATCCTTGATTGATCGAGTCAAGCAGACAACTAAATCTCCTTTGAATTAACCATTAAAAAATAAAGTGTAATTGTCAGCTAAAGGGTAATTGTCGATAAATGTTTTTCGGTCATTTTTATTATTATTACAAATAAAATTAAAGGCGACTAAAAGTTTTATTTGGAGTAGATTAGTTATATAAGTTTCACAATTGCAATATGAAACTTTTAAGAGGGCGTTTGATATATTGCATATCAAAATTACTAATAATTTGAATTATCTGTTAGAAAGATTATCACCTTTTAAATTATTGATAATATTTCATTATAGTGTTTGGTATGCAAAAATAATGTAATTCACAATGAACATTACCACGTTTGGTACATCAAAAGGATTGCGAGGAAATAAATGTATTTTACTCTAATGCATTCTAAGTAATAAATAAAATAAAAATAAATAAAATAGCAATAAATTAAATAAATAAAAAATTACCATAATAATAATAATAATAATAAAATAAACTAAAAATAATACAAATTTGTTGGTGTATTGCGGTGATGGTGGTCGTAAAAGTGACAACAACAGTGGTGGTAACAATGGTGATGATGGGTATGTTAATAGTAGTGATGGTGGTGATTGTAGTGGTGGAAATAAAGGGTTGTGGTGGCGGTGGTAACGATTATGGTAGTGGAGGTGGATTATGGTAGAGGTGTTAGTGATGGATGTGATGGCAATGGCGACGATTATGGTAGTGGTAGTAAAGGTGGCGGCGGCGATGATGGCGGCAACAATGGGTGGAGGCAGCAGTGGTGGTGGTGGTGGTGATGGTGGTAAAATTGGTGGGTAATGGTAGTAGTGGTGGTTGTGGTGACGACAATAGTGACGATAGTGGCGGTGGTAGCGGCGGTGACGGTGGTGACGGTGGTGGTGATGGTGGCGTAGTACGGTGGTGGGTATATGCTGGCGGCAATAGGAGTGGTGGTGGCGGTGGTTGTGGGTGGTTATGATGGCTCATGGGGAGAGATGTATTTATCATAAGAATATTTTTATCAAAATAAAAGTTGAAGGATTACCTAAAAGGTGATAATCTAGATAGACACCTTTCATGTGGGTAATCCACATTACCACTTTAGAGGAGCAATATTGCGTAACCGAACAGGTTAATGTGGATTGTCAAGTAATTTAATTGCAAGATTATCAATAATCTATCTACATTCCCTCATACCAAATGCCTATTAAGGTATTTTGAACATCTTGCTTTCCTAAAATCGTAGTATGGAGGTTTTGGTAAGGTATGTAATTATAGACACTATTAAGAGGAAAGTGATATTTTTCTTTTTTTAAAAAGATGAATTTTAATTGTCTAATCAATGTGGCGTGTCATGTGTGGCTTTTTGTGTTATTTTGTGTCATGACTCACGAGCATTACTCTTGAAAATGAATATTGCACGCAAGTGTTAGTATGGTACATGCAATTTTAGATTTATAAAGTTGCACAACATTTGTACATATATTTGTTAATTAAGAATCTTAGAATAATATTGCCCTTCAATAAGCTAACGTTTGGTAACAATAATCTGTGATACACACGTGTTAAAAAATCATATCTAAAGAAGAATTTCCCATTGGAGGACGAATTTGTGCTATGTGCCCCCATTAAATGTTATTTTTTAACTGTTGTGGATGACAAAACAAGGTTCACTTGGATTTTCTTTATGAAATTCAAGTTTGAAACTAGTTTGTTAATAAAGCAATTTGTTCAATTTATCAAAACACAACACAAAGTTACTATCAAATGCATTAGGACAGATAATGGTGTTGAATTCGGTTTGAAAGATTTCTATTCATCACAAGGAATTATATATCAATCTAGTTGTGTTGAAACACCATAGCAAAATGGCATTGTGGAAAGAAAACATCAACACCGTCTAGGAATGGTAAGAACTCTTATCTTTCAGTCTAACATTCCTAGAGTTTTTTGGTATTTGGCCATTGCACATGTTGTACATTTAATAAACAGGTTGCCAAGTGTTTTCTTGAAGCAAAAGTCTCCATTTGAATGTCTTTTTCACACACTACCTGATCTCACAAATCTTAAAGTGTTTGGGTCCCTAGGTTTTGCTTCTACTTTGAGTTCTCATAGGACTAAGCTAGATCCAAGAGCTAGGAAATGTGTATTCCTTGGATTCAAGGTATGGGTCAAGGGTTTTCTGTTGTTTGACTTACAAACTAAGGAAACTTTTCTATCGAGAAATGTTATTTTTTATGAATATCACTTTCCTTTTCATGAAATTGCTGCATCAACATCTTTAGCTTCTCAGCAATCCTCTTCTACACCCTTGGATTCTTTTTACAATGATCTATACCCCATTTCTACTACTTCCAATATCCTAGATAATTCCTCATACTCACAACAGCCACCAAAACCCTGCAACTCAGCACCACCACAACTAGAACAACCTTCCATAATTCCATAATCCCAATCTAAGAAGATCCCAGAGACACACAAAGCCTCCTAGCTATCTGCAGGACTTTCATTGCAATATAGTTCCTTCTAGCACTCCTACTCTAGCATCACAATCCTTGGTGAGGCATCTAATCTCTCATGCATTGTCATATTCCACTTTTTCCACTCAGCATACACAATTTTCCCTATCAATTTGCTCCGTAAGTGAACCTCAAACATACCAAGAGGTTGTAATTCATGACTGTTGGAGAAATGCAATTAATGCTGAACTACAAGCTTTAGCTGTGAATGGTACTTGGATTCTCACTGAATTGCCACATGGGAAGAAGCCAATTGGTTGTAAATGGGTGTTTAAAACTAAATTTAGGAAGGATGGTTCAATTGAAAGACACAAGTCAAGATTAGTAGCCAAGGGCTACACTCATACTCATGGCATTGATTATCAAGAGACATTCAGTCCCGTGATAAGATGACTACTCTTAGACTGGTAGTGGCCATTATAGCTGCTAAAGGATGGCACTTACATCAATTAGATGTCAACACAACTTTTCTTCATGGAGATCCTAATGAAGAAGTTTACATGAAGCTCCCTTTAGGCCTCATTGTGACCAATTCTGCTTTGGTTTGCAAATTACAAAAGTCCCTCTATGGTTTAAAGCAAGCTAGCAGGCAATGGAATGCTAAGCTTACTGTTGTACTTCTCAACACAGGTCATCAACAATTCAAGGCCAATTATTCTCTATTCACCAAGAAAAGTTCCATTGGTTTCACTATTATTCTTGTTTATGTGGATGACTTAGTCCTAGCAGGAGATGATCTTGCTGAAATTTATGTTATTAAAGCTCTTCTTGATGATAAATTTAAAATTAAAGATTTAGGACAACTGAAGTTTTTTCTTGGAATGGAGGTTGTACGCTCTAAAAAGGGAATTCACTTGTATTAATGAAAATATGCTATTGATCTCCTTGAAGCTTATGACATGCTCAATGCCAAACCATCCTCTACACCCATGGATTATCATTTTTAGCTAAGCAAGCAATCAAGTATGCCTTTGGAAGACATCGCTGCATATAGAAAGCTTGTTGGCAAGCTTCTATATCTCACCAACACACACCCGAATTTGTCTTTTGCTGTTGGCAAAGTAAGCCAATTCCTTGATTGTACTACTGATCTCCATATGCAAGCAGCCCACAGGGTTCTTGGTTATATTAATAAGGCACCAGCAGCAAGATTATTTTTTTTCCACCTCTGATTGCAAAACTCGTGGCTAAACTAACTCTGATTGGGGATCCTGCTTGGATACTTGGCGATCTGTCAGTGGCTTTTGCTTCTTCTTTCTAAGCTTATCCCTTGTGTCTTGGAATAGCAAAAAGCAATCCATCATTTCTCGGTCTTATTCAGAGGCAGAGTACAGAGCATTGGCTCTTGCATCATGTGAGGCTCAGTGGTTCCTGTTTCTACTAACTAATTTGCAGATTGAACACTCACGACCTGTCCTTATGCATTGTGACAATCGTTCAGCTATTCATATTGCAACAAATCCGGTGTTCCATGAACGGACCAAGCATATCTAGATTGATTGCCATTTAGTCCGTGACAAAGTTCATTCTGACATTCTGTAGCTTCTCCCAATTGCCTCTCAAGTTCAAGTTGCAGATATATTCATTAAGCCTTTGGCTTCGAGACCTTTCCTTAATCTAAAATCCAAGTTGGGCATGTTGAATCTTCACGCTCCATCTTGAGGGAGATGTAGGATATATTATTGTTAGTTAAGTAAATTAGTTAAATTCTAAACATTGCTTGCTGAACAAGCAATTAGCTCAGTAACATAGCCTATTAGCATTAGTCTGTTAGCATAACTGAATGGTAGTTAGACCTATGGTTAGTTATTTAGTTCACTAACTTGCTGTGCAAGCAACTAACTTGCCAAGCACAAGGTCCCTTGTATATACCTATGTACTCACTCAATTGATTAACTGATTAATTCATTTTCATCACATTTTCATATTTCTGCTTCTCTGCTACTCTCTCTACAACCGTGATGCTACTTCTCCTCTTGCTTGTAAACCTTCCTAGTTTATCAACCATGTCCTTTTACAAGTATCTTTTCTAAAATTTAGCTAATTCTTAAGCCAATTTTGACCTTGATAAACCCTATAATGCTAGCCTTTTGCAATCAGGAAACCTTGTGATGCCTAATTAATTGAGCATTATTCAAGATAAGTGCTATCTTATTAAGCCTCAATGATGATAAAGCAAAGTTTATGGTCTATAAATTTGGTAGAAAAACCCAGCATGAGTAGGCCACTAATATTGAAGAATTGAGTGGCTTAGACTCTATTTCTATGATCATTAGTAAATGGCCTAATAATGAACTTAAGCTCTGATATCATATTGATGAACTGAGTGACCTAAATCAATCACAAAAACAAATTTAAAGAGAAAATATTGGATTACACTTACAAAAGTTATTTAGGCTCTATTAACATGAGACTCTAACATATCAGTGTTCACCAGTTTATCTGGCTTTAATACCTTTTGGAGCCATAAAGGCACAAATCAGGAAAGCAGTGCAAGCAAAGATATGAATGTGTTGTTCTAGCATACATACCACATTTGCATAAGGTAATTATACCTTAAACAGTGTATAAGAGACCCTTTTTATTTTGGTTGTTTTGTGAACACATGGGATGGGGAGAGGAGAGGAGAGTTGAAGCAGCACGCCTTTGCAACTAACAACTAATGTCATTACTATGTAACCAATGTTCATAAATATCTTAGAGAATTGATTTAGTTTAGTGTAAATGTTGTTCTGTTCCATTCCACATGATTCTTTTTTTTTTAGGTTGCCTGCCCGGTATCCAAGGCAAACCTTGACTAATCCGGGTCGACCCGGGTCGCGCACCTGGCTATGGCGGGTGAGTCTCCCAGCGGGGATAACTGCGTTCACAAGGTCTCGAACTCGGGACCTTGCTTAAGCGATACCAAACCGCTTACCACTTGGACCAACCCATTCCACATGATTCTTGACCAACCACTATATGTGTCCTCACTACTCTTTTTTAATCCTTTTGATAACGATGGAAAGATTAAAAAATGTATATTGCATTGTTGTATTAGCTTTTTTTATTAGAATTAGGTTAGAGTGGTTTAATTATTATATCCTTGCAGTTAAGTAGGAGCAAGCCATGGTTCTGTTGACAACCGATAGAATCAAGAGTTTATCATGTTAAATCTTATAAATTTCACGCTCAAAATATAGCGTGAGAAGATGTGCTAAATCTCACATTAATTGATATGATTCTAATAACTTTTATAGTAGTTTAAACAACAATTTTCAAAGAATTGCTGCATTATTTTTTGAAAAATAGTATTTATATTTATCTATGTATGCAAAATTGTTTTAACATATATTTATTTATTATTAGATGAGATTTTAAGGTATGAACTCTATTAAAATCTTATCTAATTATAAATTAATATGTATGTTGTTAAAGGCAAATCAAATAGTACTGAGATGCTGGTTATAACTCGGATCTCGGGTTAGTTCCAATAGCTTGAAGGTGGTGAATACGGTGGTGGTTGATAGCCTTGGACGGCGATAAATGTATCTACAAAAAACACTCTAATGTCCAAGTCAGATTGTGAGTAATTATTAAGTGAATAATGAATAGATATCATGTACCCAGGCATAAACAAAGTTCATTTTGAGAGGTGATTGGGATTATGTTTGTTGAGGTACTTTGTAACAGAAACCATTATCTTGGTAGAACATAATTATGTGGTCTATAATTGTGTGTTATGACGTCCAATAGTAGTTATGCTAGTTACGTGCTCTCTAACAATTACACAAATGATAAATGACTCATTACTGCCTAAACTTTATGGTCATTGAGTTAAGCGCTATGCTCTAAGGTCATCTCAAATTTTCTTGTTTTACTTGATCATCTCAAGTGTACGAGATCCAAACTCCCTTATATGGTGTAGACCATAACATCTGTATTTGCATAGTATCTCAAGTATAATTGCATAAATAATACAACTTTCATTATTTAGGTAAGAAAAAATGTGGGGCAAATACATGTATATGGGTTTAAATGAGTTAAAATTCAGATATATGTGCCAATGTAGGAAATTACGGATGTATGGGCGACGGGGACGAAATCGGGAGGAGGTCAGCCGATTTCAGGGTGGAGGTGACGCGGCGCAGGGGGACAGGGGCTGAAATCGACACCCTTGGGCCAATTTCAGTACCTTTTAAAAAAAATTTCAGGGGCTGAAATCGGCACACCTTGAGCCGATTTCAGCTCCTTTTTTTTTAAAAAAGAAAAAGAATTTTCGGGACTGAAATCGGCACAGGGTATGCCGATTTCAGCCCCCTTTTAAATAAAAAAAATTTCAAGGGGCTGAAATCGACTGATTTCAGCCCCAAATTTCCATACATCCGTAACTAATTTAAAGAGCCCACATTTTGAAAAATAAAATTTTCCAAAAACAGAGATAGGTAAAAAAACCAAAAAATGTAAACTAGTACAGTAGTGGTTGGTGCCTGCCTCCCTGGACCTTGATGGTATCAGAGAACAAAAGAGGAAAATATCTTGCAAATGATGATGGCACCAATCCTTGTTCACCACATCATGGTACAGACATCAAAACAGTTTGGGTTTGGGTAAGTACTGTTTGCCTTCTAACCTCACATTCTAGCACTCTCGTCGCGACATCTGGAAACGTTATATGAACCCTCAAAGTGAGTGATTCATCAAACAAAAACGTGACCGAAGGGGGTTTGGTTGAGCTTCAAAGAAAGGAAGGAAATTTTGGTGTTGAAGCAAAGACAGAAATGTGTGGGTCCCAATGTAGCCTACCAATTAAGAGACTTCCCAAGTCTTCTAAATACTACTTTAATTCAAAAAGGCAAAAAAAAAGTAGTTTGATCCAAGAGGAGTACTTTTATAGATATTATTAATTATTAAATATTTTGAAAAAATTACAATATTAATAATTTTAGTTAGAATTTCATGGAAATCTTATTCATAGGAAAGTATACAAGATTATGTGTTAATAATAATAGATTTTAGTTGTCAATGGGTTTATATATCAAAATAAAATGAATTCGATTTTTGTTGTGGATATAAGTCTTACTTTAGTAATTAAATTGTAACTATCTTTGTAAGTGTTCGACAAACTTAAAAGGATGTCTATAAATATCTCTATAAGTGTTTAAAAAGTTTGAATGATTATCCCAATCTTAATGGAATGATCAGTGCTAAGTATTAAATCCATTTGAACTTTTTCTTTTAAACAAATATAGATTTAGTTATAAATGAATTCAACACAAAAGAAATTATATATATAACTAAAATTTCAAATTATTTATTAGTTCTCAAAACCCTAAATAATATTTTTTATGCTTTAAAATTTAATCAAAATGTTACTTGAACGTATTAAAAAGTGTAAAAACACGATTATCTCTTTCATACCAAAAAGATAATTTATGATGCATGTGAAAGAGTTCTACAATTTTTGATATATTCAAATAATACAACTCAAAACCTAAATATTATGTTAAGTACAAATATCAATTTTTTTAATCCTTTGTTTACCCCCTGGTTGCTGTCTCATATAAACCTCTCCCCCAACACCCTTTTGCCTCTCACAGAAGAACCTCCCCTGCTTTCACTACCCAAGTTTCTGAGCTCACAGAAAAACCACGACACAACATCGTATCATAAAATATCACTGAAATCCCTGTGGGCTCTGATTCCCGCTCGCTCTCTCTCTCTCTCTCTCTCTCTCTCTCTATCTTCTCCTTTGATTTTGTTCTTCCATTTACACACAAGAAAATTTTGAGATGGGTAGCTCTTTGGAATCCGATTCTGTTTTTTATTTTGATCGGATTCAGCTCCCATAACACAACCCCACCCCACCCCCCCAGGCTCCAAAAATTGGGTCTTTCTTTTAGTCTCTGACCAAATCCGAATCTGGGTCCTCGAAATTTTCTGTTTGGTTCATTTCGATTCCAAATTTCCAATATTTTTTTCTCTTTTTTGAATACGTACCCTTTATATTCCTCTGTTTCACAACACAACCCAGAAAAGAAAAGAAAAGAAAAGAAAAGAAAAAAACCTCAATTTTTTTTGGTGCTCGAGAGAGCGAGCGGAGGGTAAAACAAGACTCATAAACTGGTTCTCAATTTGGTCATGGCCGAAGCCAAGAACAGCGGCAAATTCAGCCAAGAATTGTTGGAAGAAGGGAAGATTGAAAAGGGAAGAAAGGGTGAATGGAAGCCAGTTTTTGATGGCGCCTCCATTTCACAAGAACATGAACGGCCTCTCAAGAAAGAACGCTCTTCTTCTTCTTCCCTCCATCCGCAACAACTTGTTCCTCCTCCAACATCTTCAAGGATCGTGTTCCCTTTTGCATTTGATCCCTCCCAACACCACCAACCAATGCAAATGCATCCGTTCCCTCATCAATACGGAACCACCGCCACCATCACCACCACCACAAATTTCCCACCTTTTCTGCATCCACCAACACAAAACCAAAACCAGCAAATGATATCCTTTGATTCCCAATCCCAACAACAACAGCAGAACACAGCGTACCATCATCCACAACTCACATCTAGAGATTCCGCAATGCTCCAACAACAACTGCATAACCAGCAGCTTCTTCAGTATTGGAGCGAGGCACTGAACCTGAGTCCAAGAGGTAGAATGATGATGATGATGAACAACAACCACCACAGGCAAATGTTTAGGCCACCGCCGCCGACGCCATCTCAGCCCTTAAACGCCACGAAGCTCTATCGAGGCGTAAGGCAGCGCCATTGGGGGAAATGGGTGGCCGAGATTCGCCTCCCTCGAGAAAGGACACGGCTCTGGCTCGGCACGTTCGACACCGCCGAAGACGCCGCCATGGCGTACGACCGCGAGGCCTTCAAGCTCAGAGGGGAGAATGCGAGGCTCAATTTCCCCGATCTCTTTCTCAACAAGGATAATAAACAAACACCTTCTAATACTGCTTCTGCTTCTTCTTCTTCTGTTACTAGTATTATGAAGGAGCATGAAGCTGTTTCTGAAGGTGATGTGAGTGTGAGGCAAGGAACAATAGAAGAAGAGGGTAATACTAATACTAATACTAATACTAATACTAATAATAATGAGAACGATGATTCAGGGATTGGATCGAGTGATGCAACGGTGAGTGAAGGGGTTTCTGAGTCTTGTAATTCTCAGGAACTGGTTTGGGGAGATATGTCTGCATGGTTCAATGCTATTCCTGCTGGTTGGGATCCAGGTAGTCCTGTTTGGGATGATTTGGATTTGCAGTCTCAGATTCCTAATTTTCTCACCTGTAACAGCCAAAACAATCAGCAGCAGCAGCAGCATGAGCCCAATGTTGATGGCGGTGATGATAAGAGACAAGAACATCGTGATATCATGGGACCAGGTTCTTCTTCCAATTCCTCTTTTTCCATGAGGCCTTTCTTCTGGAAGGATCACGATTGATTGACCCTTTTTTCCTTTTCAATCTTGAAAATGGAAGGTTGCACCTGTTTTTCACCAAACAACCTCTGAACCTTCTTCTTTGAGTCCCTTGAACTATCATTGAAGTGGCATATTCATTTCCTTCAGCTTTTTCTACGGGATTGATTCAGCCACACTACTGAAACCTTCTCTGATGTGATGATACAAGGCTGCATGTTTTTTATTTGGGGCCTTCATTTCTCACGGCATCTGGCTCATGCTTCATGATGGGTCACCTCACCTTTGTTCCTGTTTCCTAGTAGTATCTGTCAATTTTTCATCTTTCTCTTCGTTTTCTTGTGTTTTTATTCTTTCTCCTTTAAATCCTTTGCACTATATTTTGTTGCTTAGCATGACCAGGGAAGAAGGGAACGGTTTTGTGATTTCCTTCTCAGTAGGTCCATACGTTATATGAGCTATGTTTTTAAGCTCCAACGGTGGATTTATATTTTTCTACTAGTAATTTATGATGTTCCTACCTCTCTTTGTTATGTATCCTTTCTAGTTGTTGAAATGAATACCCAGCACTTTGTAGTATTGCAGCATACTATATATGTCATTGTAATTATCAATACTTTGCTTTTGGTCCACCTTTCTCACTTTTTCTATTGATTTGTCATTAGATCAAGCTACTAGAACCAACATGTGGCTTGGGTACGCGTTCATGGCCAACTGAGATGTTAACAAATGAAAAAGAAGGAAAAGATTTGCATTTTATTTGGCTATAAACTTTTTTATTGGGGACACCTGCAATATGAGTAAGACGTGAAACAAGCAAGTGAAAAGGGTTTTTCTCCGGGTACCTATTAAGATCATCAAGAAAAGAAAAAATTTGTTTGAAAAAAAGTTTTTCAATTTATGGAATGCATTGGAAATAATTAATTTTTCTTCACTTAATTTTTTAACAAATACATTTAGGATCCATCTAAGATTATTTGTCAGTAGAATTCAAATTAAAAATTTTAAGTGGAAAAAGAATAGTGTTTTTTATTATATAAACTTAAGTGCTTGAGAGAACTATAACCTAAAAGTTAAATATTGACATTAGGGTATTTAAGTTTTTAGGAGTTCAATCTCTCAAGGCAATATTTCACTTATGTCTAATTAGGGTGGTAAACAGGTCAGTCTGGCTCGTTTAGGCCTGACCTAACTAACCCGCATGCCTAAATGAGTTATAAACCTTAACAGACTTTTACTCTTCACGGGTCAGTTTTTATATGTTTGGTCCGTTCATTTATGTGGGTAAACAGGTTAGTTTGTGGGTTTTGTCTATGTTAATACTAAGTGGGTCAATTTGACCAGCAGGTTAAACAGGCCGGGCCTAAACGGGCTTTTGTTAATCGCAGGCTGAATTTTATACGTTTGGTCTGTCTATTTAACAGGATAAATGGGTCAGACTCATTTTGATAGCCCTATGTCTAATTAATACTTTATTTGTTCATTTTTATCTATTACTTTAGATAAATTCTTCTCTCTAAAATATTTATCACTCTCCTTTTTCTATGGAAACATTCATTATTAAATTCCTAGTTATTCCCCTAATCAAGTTTTCTTTGAGAATATAACTAACATAGTAATAATAAAAGATTAAAATTTAGATAAAATTACTTAAGTAAATTTTTTAATAAATCACTTTTAATTTTCAATTTTTTTTATACTCGTACATTTTTCCTAAAGTTATTACAAATAAAAAGGAAGGGACGGAATCATTCAAATAATAAATCTCGAATTTGCTTTTCAATGTGAAAGTATCATAGAGCTATAGGCACTGTGCCCTTGCTCTGATATTCAATGCAGATAATGTTGACTAAAAGGAATCTATGTACCAAGGTCACCACCGTCTTTGCGAAGCACTAAGAATTTCTAGTTCCCATATGTTTGACCACGCAATTTTTTTCCCCTTTTCTTTTTTGCATTATCTTTTATTTTAGAACGGAGATTTGAGTTAGATGATAACATCGAACTGGGTCAGCTACGGTTTTTCCCTGAGCATTTATTTATATGATAAGAGTTCAACTTAAGCTACACTAGCTCTAATAAATGAATTGCCAACGATAAGTGGCATTACACTAGTCTTGGTCTACAACTTTGTGACATTATACGTATATACACAAACACAAATAGCTGCTCTGTTTTAAGCTCTTCTATCATTCTGGTTTTTTCTTCCATCTTTCTCTTAGTTTTCTAATTTACTAAACTTCTGTGTAACCAAAATACTCAAACTCGTGCCCATATCTCGCCCTTAACCAATTAATTAGAAGTTCATTAGAAAAAAATACGTTTGTTTTAAGTTTTGAAATTATATTCTTAAAAACTCACATTCTCAATAATATAATACTTAGAAATGTTATTTCTGAGTACTTTACAAAACTTGATTGTTTTACCATTAAATTTTTTGGAAATATTTTTTTAAAATTTTAAGAATAAATTATAAACATGTTTAGTTAGTAATACATATTTTTAGGAATATGAAGGATAATTATTAAAATATTCTTAGGATAAATTAATATTTTTTGTACAATATTCTTATTCTCATGGCATAAAAATAAAATATTCTCAACCTCTAAGGTGGGAATAGAAATACATACAAACTTGGTATATAGTTTCTTGATAATGATTTGTTCTCAAAAAATAAATTTTTATGTCTTAAAATAAACACAAAAATAAAACATTTTTAAATATTCATTCTAAAAAATATGTAAACATGCCTTAAAACAAACTACCAATAAATTAACTAGAAATCTAAAAGTATCATCCATTCATCATTTTAGTATGCACGGATATAGATAACTTAAGTAATCCTTTATATTTTGGTTTTTTTTTATACTTGTGGGTGACCACGTGCAAAGAAAAAAAAAATCTTGGTAAGCATAAGTGTAGTGTGAGCAGAGTTAATTTGCCCTGGTCTAAGATAAAATAAGTTTTTAAACTCATCAAGTGCTTACAAAAATTTGTAATCCTAAATAACTTTTTCATATTATAATTTCAGAAAACAATCCTATGCAATTCATCAATTTCTTTCAAAACCTCGAATTTATTAGTCTGTTACATACGAAAGAGGGGTTTTTTTATTATTCAAAAGTATAAAAAGAGGTACATATGGGGAAGAGTTCCATGAAAAAATAAATTTTACTTAACATGTAGTGAGGAAAGTGTAAAATATTCCATGACCAAAATTTAGAAATATACTATTTCAAAATAAATAATCTTCTTGTTTAACTTTCACGTTTATTCAATTTGATGGATGCATAATTTTACTTAAAAAAACAACAAATCAATGATGGGAAATACAAATCCATACATTTTAATTTATTCAATCACAGCAAGTTGATTGAGAACCTCAAATTCGATAATCTGACACATTATTTTGAGGTGAGCAATTTTTATATATCTATTCACGATTAGAATCCCACCAAATATGGTGGTCTAAAATTGTCTCTTCCATCAACGATAATCGAGATGCAAGTCAAGACAAAAGTATATACCTTTACACAT
Organism: Nissolia schottii; assembly: GCA_003254905.1. NCBI lineage: Eukaryota > Viridiplantae > Streptophyta > Magnoliopsida > Fabales > Fabaceae > Nissolia > Nissolia schottii. Next base: position 22,528 of record QANU01027713.1, on the reverse strand, counting down.
TAACTGTTGTACCTATAATATTTTTATTTTCAAAGTGTGATTAATTGTGACGGCCCAAGGTGGGCCCAATCACCGGCCCATGAGATCATCTAAATATCTTACTCGCGACGGCACGATAACGATGAGTTTTAATTAAGAATGACTTTAAAATATATAATCATGTGGTTAATTAAACAACATGATTATGATGCCGAGCATGTTGATGGTAATATATTAAGAGTCCTGCCGCATGTAAACATTTTAAGAAAATGTACCACCATATTCCTACCATGCATTAAATATGTTTGGGTTCCACTGCCAACTTCTCCAACTACAAATTTTGCACATAGATTCCCACTCTGCCTTTAAATGCACGTACACACGTGATTCACTTAACTGTTTGCGATTCTCAACGTTTATTTGCGTGCATAAACAGTAACAACATGAAAAACACATATTATACTGTGAATAATTTCAGTGCACAAACTTTTTAAAAGAACAGTGCACACACTTTAACAACATAGGTGCACAAACATTAATAACATGAAAATACATTTATACTGTGAACAATTTCAATGTACAAACTTTAATAATGTAGGTGCACAAACATTAACATGAAAAACATATTATATTATGAACAATTTCAGTGCATAAACATTAATAACATGAGTGCACAAATATTAACATGAAAAACACACTATGTTGTGAACGATTTCAATGCACAAACATTAACAACACGAAAAACACACACAAATGTTGATTAACAATATGAAAAATGAACACGAATGCTAAAAAACCATGAGCAATCAATGGATGTTGATGAACAAAATGAAGCCGACGCCACACTGTTACGATGGAAATAATGGACGACAGAGCTAACGATTTTACGAACAAGGTGCGGGCTGCGTTAGAGTGAGAGCAAATTGCGAGGGTGTGAGTGCCAATTGAGGAGGAGAAGGAGGAGGAGGATGACGAATGTGGAGAAAAAGAAAAAATATGGAAAAAAAAAAAGCATATTCATGTTATAGGAGGAGGATGAGAGGAGGAGGATGAGGAGGGGAATGAGTGTGTAGGAAGAGAAAGAATACAAAAAAAAGAGTCAGGTGAAAGGAGGAGGAGGAAGAGAAAGAATACTAAAAAAAAAGACTTAGGAGCGTGAAAGAGAAGATGAAGAAAAGAGAGAGAAATACAAAGATTTGTATAATATACATGGGTGGCTGTATAGGTGGCAAATTTTGAGTGTACATGAAGCATTTTTTATATATTAATTAGGGATATACGTTGACCAATTTGAGTCATATTTTTTTGGATAAACTCACCCATCTGGCGAACCCAATAATGAGTTGGGCGAGTATAGTTGTGTAATTTTGAATGAAGTGATCACCTTGAGTCAATTTGTTGGGTTGTTGGGCGAGTCGATCAAGTCGACAAGTGATCATTTTATTTTTTTTAAAGAATTTTTTGCCATTATTTTGGGATTTTTTGGGCAGATAGAGTTTCTTTTTCTATCTATTTTTCTTTTTGCTAGGGACGGGGGCTTCAAACTAGGTTGTGTAACATTAGGTAAAAAAGAAAATCCTTTCGTCGGATAATCAAGCAATTTGATTTCAAACTTTAGTAAACTGTCACCCAATTGACAAAACTTGAACGAGTTTTGACCCAAGACCTAATCGAATTTTAGTTGATCCAAGCTGACCAGCTTTAAGTTAAAGGAATTTGGCGGGTTGACTCATTCGATGCACACCCCTAATATTAATGAAAAACAAAATACTCCATCTAGGGAGATGCTAGACTCACTAGTGAGTAGTGACACAACCGTAGTTAGGTTAGTTTTCTGTTGATCCTCCTCCTATCTAAACTCAATCTTTTGATGTCAATGAGACTAGTAGCATGTTAGTTTTTAGGTAGAAGAAATACTTAGATTTTATTCTTACAATTATCACAAATAAAAATTTCTCACTTCTATAGTTTTAGAATCATTTATGGGTATTCTCACATGAAAATTAATTATGTTATAGGGTTACTATCCTATGCAATAAAATAAAATACTAATACGATCTGATATTGATATGATCATACGATAAATCTTTAAAATTTGAGATATGCACACACACACACACACACACACACACATATATGAATTTAGTTTTGATGTTTTTTTTTTTTTGGTTACACAGGAGAGGCTCGAGGCAGAACTCATTGACCGTTTTGATGTATTGCAAACAAATTTATACAATCATCTAATTATATTTAGTTACATCACACAATTTATTTAATTTTTACCATAACTACATTAAAAACTATAGTATAAAATACTTTTTCCTAGCATTAAAGCAAAATGAAGAGGACAATATCTAAAACAAAATTTTAAAAATGGTGAAACACAATTAAGAGAGATTTAGAAGTATCACTATTGATATTGAACATAATGTCTTAAATATCGAAATTAATGAAAGAATGAAGTATCAATGTTACATTGTTGCCATTGTATTCCCGTTTCTTCATTAAAAACAAACATTAGAATCAAACAAAAAAAAATTAAGTTATATATACTTTAGTAGTAATAGGAGGCAAACTCTTAACTTAACTAGATAGAGTTAGTTAGAGTTAGTTATGTTAGTTAGATTGGGAAGTTAGTTGGATAGCTTGCACAGTAAGCAACCACACTTTTTGTATATATATATATATGAGCATTACTCACATAATGAAATGACTTTCATTTTTTTCTCTCATTACAATTCTGTTATGGTATCAGATGAACAATGTTTTCGTGCTTTCCTTCCCTTTCTTGCATTTTCCTTCACTTTCTTCTTTGGCTTCCATGATCTGCACCTCGGTGCCCTGAGTTCTTGAAATTCTATTGTATTCATTCTAAATCTTAGTAGTTTCTTGAGAATTCTAAACGCGTTCTTGTGTATGCTGTTGTTGGACCTTAGATTCTTGGCAATTTATCAAGAAATTCCTCGAGGTTCGTTGGATAGCTTGCAGGTTACAACACATTTTTCCTTCTTCGATTCTTTTATCATTCTTCCATAGCTACTGACATTGACAACAATAGTTCCACGATTGAGAATTCTACTTCTCTCAATTCTCAGGTTCCAATCTTGGACACAATTCAAGATTTTTCTTCTCCCTATTACGTGCATCCCAATGAGAATCCATCATTGGTTCTTGTTTCTTCCCTTCTCAATGGTGCCAACTATCATAGTTGGTCCCGTGCCATGCGTATGGCTCTTCTCTACAAGAACAAAGTGAAGTTCATTGATGGATCCATATCCATGCCTGATCCTAGTTCTCCTCTTTATGGACAATGGGAATGATGCAACCATATGGTTTTGTCTTGGCTCATCTGTTCGGTTGATCCTTCAATTGCTCAAAGCATCCTATGGCTTGATAAGGCTCATGAGGTATGGACCAAGCTCATGGACAGATTTTCCCAAGGTGATCTACTTTGCATTGCTGATTTACATGAAAAAATCTCTGTTTTGTGCCAAGGAGATTCCTGTCACCAAATTCTTCATTGATTTGAAGGTTTTATGGGATGAATTGGATGTGTTTCGTCCTCTTCTTGTGTGCAAGTGTGTTGTTCAATGCAAGTGTCGTGCATTTCTTGAGTTGAAAACTTGCTTGAATGATGATCGAGCCATTAAATTTCTCAAAGGACTTAATGAAACTTATCACACAGTTTATTCTCAAGTTCTTCTCATGGATCCTTTACCATCCCTTAATTGAATTTTCTCCTTGGTCTTACAACATGGAAGACAACTCTGCTATGAAACTAATTTTGATGCAAAGCTTAGTCTAATTTATGTTTCTGCTACCAAGCATAACTTTGTTGTGTTTGATAGTGGCAAGAAATCTACTTCTGATCATGGCAAGGCTAAGCCAAATGGCAAGAAGTGCACATTTTGTGGTTTTCATGGCCACACTGTTGATGAATATTACAAGAAACATGGCTACCTCTTGGATACAAGTCCAAGAAGGCTTCTGTTAGTGTTGTTGTCATTGCTGCTGTTGATGAGGATAACACCACATCACAGAATTCTACTGTTGATGCTTTCAGCTTCATAGCTCAACAATACCAAAGTTTCCTAGCCTAGATTCAACAGGCCTTTCATGGTTTAAGGCTGGCATAGGTTAATTTCACTCAGGCCAACAATTCTGCTACAGCAACTACTTTAGGTACACCTTGGCTTTTAGATTTTGGAGCCACAAACCATATTTGCTGCTTCTTGCATTATTTTCAGTCCTATAGGCAATTAATTCCACTTGTAGCCATTAATCTTCCTAATGGTCAAGTCTTGTTTTCTAAGTATGCAGGGAAAATAATACTCACTCCATCCTGTTGCCTAACTAATGTCATGTATTTGCCCAATTTTCATTTTAATCTCATTGCAATTACAAAGCTATGCACTGATTTGGAATGTAAACTCACTCTATTATCTGATTATTGCCTCATTCAAGACATCCTCAGCTCAAGGTAGATTAGAATTGCTAGAGCCAAGGTTGGTCTATACATCTTAGAAAGTGCCATACCATGTATTCTTTCTAAGCAATTGCCTATTTCTATCAATTCAGTTTCTAAAAATAAGTTTGATCTTTGGATTTTTAGACTTGGCCATGTAGGCTCAGACAAGTTGAGATTAATTCATGATGTACATTCATTTGTCCTTGCTTATAAGAAAGAAACTCCTTATAATGTATGACATTTTTCAAAGCAAAAAAGGCTATTCCTTTTCCAGTTAGCCATTATGTTTTTGCTGCTGTTTTTGATCTGTTGCATGTCTACTTCTATTCAAGGACATAGATATTTTCTTACAATTGTGGATGACAAGAGTAGGCACACATGGTTATATTTTCTCAAAACCAAAGCTGATGCTTCATATGCACTATGAACTTTCATTGTCATGACTCATTATAGCTACTCAATTTGGCAAAATTGTCAAGGTGATCAGGTTTGATAAAGGACCTGAGTTCCTCATGAGAGACTTTTATGCAGCAAGAGAAATTATACATCAGCTCAGCTGTGTAGAGACTCCCCAACAAATGTTATTGTTGAAAGAAAACATCAACATCTACTAAATGTCACTAGATCAATATTGTTTCATGCTAACCTACCAAATTCATTTTGGTCCTTTGCTATCACTCATGCCTATTTTCTAATCAATAGAATTCTTACCAAGGGGTCAAACAACAACTCTCCATACTCTGTCTTACACAGCAAGCGAACTGACTAGTTTCCTTAAGGTCTTTGGTTCCCTAACCTATGGTGCATCTCTACACAGGAATAGAACAAAGCTAGCCACAAGAGCAAGGAAATGTCTATTTTTAGGCTACAACTATGGCATCAAAGGCTTCCTATTGTATGATGTTCATTCTAGGGAAGTTTTCCTCAACATAAATGTGTATTTTATGAGCATTTCTTTCCATATCATAGCATTTCATCCACATTTGATGGCTCACACTAGGAGTATGTCGTGCCTACTGCAATACCTGATTGCACTCATGAGTACTATTCATCTCATTCTAGCTTATCTCTACTCAATTCTGTTGAACTTCCTGAGGCAAACTCTTCTAAGCCTGCTATCCCCATCAGAAGATCCACTAGGTTAAGGCATTCACCTTCCTATCGGCAGGACTACCAATGTAATTTGCTTGCAAATCTTTCTAGAAACTCTAGCTCTGTTGCCACACCAACCAACTCAACTCCTTATCCTCTGAAGTGTGTTCTGTCTTATAATAATCTTTTCACAACACACAAAACATATGCTCTTGCCATGACCACTCTCACTGAGCCAACTAGCCATGGTGCTGCAGTCAAGCATCAATGTTGGAAAGAAGCCATGAATGCTAAAATTACAACATTGAATAGAAATGCACTTGGAGATTGGAGGATTTACCTAAGGGAAAGGTTCCTATTGGTTGCAAATGGGTGTATAAGATCAAGCTCAAAGTTGATGGGACCATAAAGAGATATAAAGCATGATTAGTGGCTAAAGGTTACACTTAAACTCATGGCATTGACTATATGGAAACTTTTAGCCCAGTTGCCACAATGACCACTATGAGGCTTCCGTTGGCATTAGTAGCTATTAAGGGCAGGCGTTTGCAATAGTTAGATGTCAATAATGTTTTCCTTCATGGTGATTTGCATGAGGAAGTTTACATGAATTTGCCACAAGGATTCAAAAGTTCAAAGCCTAATCAAGTGTGTTTGTTGCTCAAATCCCTTTATGGCCTGAAACAAGCCAGCAGACAGTGGTTCTCTAAGCTTTCCAATGCCCTCTTCTCTCTTGGCTTCACTTAATCACAATCTAACCATTCTTTATTCCTCAAGGCAGCAACTAGTTCATTTACAACCCTTCTAGTTTATGTTGATGATATTATTCTAGATGAAGATGATTTGACATAAATTAGCAGGATCAAAGGGTTCCTAGATGATCAATTTAAGATCAAGGACCTAGAAGATCTCAAATTCTTCCTTGGCCTTGAAGTGGCTCGCTCTCCTCAAGGAATTTCCATTTCTTAAAGAAAGTATGCACTTGAAATCCTATCAAATACAAGAATGCTTGGTTCCAAACCAATGAACACTCCCATGCTTTCCTATCACAAATTATCTAAGGTTTTAGGGGAACCACAACCTAATCTTGCTCCATATAGGCGATTGATGGGAAGACTCATTTATTTGACAACAATCAGGCCTGATCTCTCCTTCTCTGTCCACCAGCTTGCACAATTCATGTCTAACCCTACCACAGCACATCAAACAACAGCTGAAAGAGTCCTAAAGTTCATTAAATCTACACCAGGAATGGGGTTGTTCTTTCCAACATCCTCTGAACTGCAGCTCAAAGCTTATAGCGATGTAGATTAGGCTGGATGCCCTGATCCATGCAGATCCACCACTGGATTCTGTGTTTTCCTTGATGATTCTTTGCTTAGTTGGAAATCGAAGAAACAATCCACCACATCTCGATTATTCAATGAAGCTGAATACCGTGCACTTGCAGCCATCATTTGCGAGTTACAATGGCTTTCATACTTGCTGTAGGATTTTGGAATCAAACCAGCACACAATGCTATCATCTTTTGTGATAGTCAATCCGCAATGCAAATAGCACACAATCCAGCTTTCCATGAACGCACAAAACATATTGAGTTACATTGTCATCTAGTTCGCGACAAGGTTCAAAGTGGATTCATTCGTCTCTTGCCTATTGCTTCCAAGCTTCAACTAGCTAATATCTTCATCAAACCAGTGCCCCCAGCCACATTTCAATTCTTACATACCAAACTTGGATTGCTCAACATCTTTGTAGAACCCCATGCCAAGTTTGAGGGGGGTAATAGGAGGCAAACTCTTAACTTAACTAGATAGAGTTAGTTATGTTAGTTAGATTGGGAAGTTAGTTGTGTTAGTTGGATAGCTTGCATAGCAAACAATCACACTCTTTATATATATATATATATATATATATATATNATATATATATATATATATATATAAAAGCATTGCTCACAATAATGAAATGACTTTCATTTTTTCTCTCATTACAATTCTGTTAACTAGTATTAACCATAGGTTAAACCATCAAACTATACCAATGTTTAGTTAGTTTAAGTGATTTGACATTTATTTCTCTTAAATAAGATATCTAATTTGAGTCTTATAAATAAAATAAACTTAAAAAATATCATTAGTGTAGGTCGAATAAGATACTTGGATTTTACTTTTTCAAGAAGCTAACAGCTTCATACTTTCACTTCACAAAAATCATTAAAAACAACTTTTCGGAAAGCAAAAGTGCAGCTAATGTGATCCAAACGACATAAAACCTTTGATTATTTAATAAAATAGAATCATAAGTTCTAATTATCCAAATGGGCCATTAATCAGTTTCAATTGGGCCTAGGTCGGCCATGGATCAGGTATCATAAGGCTTTTTATATTTGGATTATTGTTTATGAAGAACTTAAAAATTTGTTGTCATGAATCCTGTATTCCGTTCCTCATTCACTGCTCAAGTTTCAATTGATTCTTGCTTTCTTCATGCTCCAAGCACTCAATCTTGTGATCTTGACACTGGCTGTTCCATTATTAAAAGCATACAGTTGTGCCTCATCATTGATTGCCAGTGTGGGATAAACTCTAGATGTGATGCAAGCCCTTCCTTCTCCACCAAAACTCTCCACTACAGAGTGATCAATCTGCAAAAGCGGGACAAATCAAAATCATGCATTATTAGTCTAAAACAACTTACAATAAATAAATAAATAAATAAATTATTGACATAATTTTATAAAAGAGTTTAATTTCTTTATACCGTCCATGTAAAAGTCATTCAATCATATGATGTTTAACTCTCCCACCTACTTTTGCTCATAAGATAGTATATAAGTGAATGAATGTATTAAAACTCTTTACACTTACGATCATGGGTGGAGCCAAAAATTTATTAGGAGGGAGGCTGGACTATTTTTTTTTCCTTCTATTTTTTTAATTTTTAGAAAATTGCAAAGAAGTCGAACTGAATTTATATATCATGTAAAATTAGAAGTAAATTAGTTATTATATAGAGGTAGTATATAAAAACATAACTATATAAACTATATACATTATATTCTAGACTTCACTTTTTGAATGATATTTAGAGATGTTTCATGCATTAAATTAAAAAAATCATCATTATATCTAAAGTAAATTTTGCAAACCTAATACATGAAAGTTGATCAGAACAAGCTGAATTAATCTATCTTTTAAAGGATAAATATTTGACTTGTTAATCTTGAGTAGCTTCTGACACAATTCAACAATAATAAACTATTTGAAGCTCTAGACATGTCAAGTTCCTGAAATGTGTTCCATTATGTATCATTTCTTTTCTCTTTAGTTAAAAAATAAATAAACTTATGTACATAGATATATTAGATACATAAAAGGGGGGGGGTGCATAGATTTAAAAATGGAGAAAAGTTACGCTTAACATCTTAATCTCAACCGAATATGTACAACTATATCTATATACAAATAGTTTGGCTTCATATCTAATATACAAAGGTTATAAAAAAAAAATTCCGAAATGTTTGGGGGACCATAGCCACCCCATGCCCCGTTATTCCGCCCGATGCATAAAAAAATAAACTCTATAAAAAAATATATTTATTCTCTCAAAAATATCTTTACAAAATATAACATTTTCCTTCATAAATTATACTTACCAAAGTTCTTAGTGACAACTTCTCATAAAGAAGATCCACATCAACCAAAGTTCCATACGAAGTCATGTCATTATCTTTATTCAGAGAAGACCTGTCAAGAGTATATTATATTACATTTTGCAACTTTAGAAAAAGATTTACAACTTGTCACAATTTTGGTGAGAAGTTGATTGAAAGGGATAGAATAGAATTAGAAGGTGAAAACAAACCTGCTTTGGTCGCTGCACATGAGAACCAAGTTTTTGTTCTGATATCTGAATATTTTGAAGAATACAGCTGTGTACTCTTGCAAGCCCTTGGAAGCAAAAACTAGGAGACCAAAGGGTCCCAGACCACCTTTTATGGATGCACCCTTTTCACCACACATAATTTGAGGGTCTGTCCAATTTCCTAATTCTTCAGCCTCTCCAAACTCACTCACTTGGAATGAAATTTCAACATCCGCCTGTCAAGTTAAAATGATTCATTTATTAAATATGAAAAAGAATCATACCCATTTCATTTGATTTAAGAAAATTATGTGTGTAATGTAAGTACTTTTTGTTATGAACTTCTGTATGATGCAATTGTTTAGATAACAGTATTATTAATTGTCGAATGAATTTTACTAGTGTGGCCAACATCATATACTTCTTTTTTTATAAACAGAATTGAGACTAGTTTTGTAATTTTGCATGCATATCTTAGTTCAAGCAACCTCAAGTACCAAGATAGAGCAATATGGTTGTGCACCGTTTATAAATGCAAGCATTTTAGAGATTGAAGGTATGATAATATATTAATTACTCTTACCTGTGCAGCAGTAACACCAGTAACTTGAAGGAGTTCACCACCCTTGAGAACCTTGGTGGGCCAGTTGACAGCAGGGTTCACACGTAGGCTTTCAATTTCTTGCACCGGCCACTGTATCAACTGCTTCCCTGATTCATGAAGCCATATGGCCCTTGGAATAGTCTGCAAAACACATTTGCAATTATTGAAGGAACTTTTCACTATTTTGAATAAACTATTTTGGTGAAACTCAATTTGTGTGAAATCCATATTTCCAAGACTGTGATATTAAACTGTATATTATAGGAATAACACTGGAGAGTTTGAAGAATAATGTAATCAGAATTTTTGATAAAGAACCATGGTGGTGGTTAGACTTATTTATCCAAAAACTGCTAACGACCATATCATTCTAGCACTTATATTTTGTCAAGCATTTTGGCTGTCTAACATTATTTATATCATAAATAACCTTATTATTTCAATTAGTCAACGCTTTTGTATTTAATCAAGTCTTGTCTTGCATTAGAAAAATGAACAAACGGAATTAAAAAAAATTAAGAAATGGTCAACAATTATAACTTACATAGATTCCAGACCATCCTTTCTTGATATCATCCGCTTCACTTGAAGATTCGTTAACCCAACTCAACAAGATCCTTCTATTCCTTCCATCATCAAAAAAGGTTTTTGAGGCATAATATTTTCCGTGATCATATCTTAACACGAATTGGTTATCCTCAAACCCCTTATCAGGAATGAAGACATCCTCGGCAGTGTCATAAGTCCCAGTCAAGTAGTAATCATGGCTCTTCAAGCTAGCCTTGAGCACGTGCCTAACACCGTCACCATTCACTGATGTGTCAACGCCAACGGTAAATGGGAACTTGTTCAAAACAGGATAAAAATCAGGACACTCCCACATTCCGGTGTCTTTGGCTGAATGTAAGGGGTGTTTGGCTTGAACCCATGTAACAAAGTCCTTGCTCTTGTACAAAATTGCCATTCCTCTAGTGTTCCTTTGGCTCCCAATCAAAATCCTCCAATAACCATCTTTGCCTAACCAAGCAGTGGTAGGGTCTCAGTTTGAATCTATCTTGTTAGCACCATTTGGTGCCATTAGTGGATTCTTTGGTGACTTGGCCCATTCCCTAAGAAATGGGTCAGAGAGGTTTTTGGGGAAGGCCAAGTTTTGGACTTGGTACTTATTTGGGTCAATTCCTGTGTACAAAATGGCAGGTTTGCCTCCAGGGAGTATTGTCGCTGATCCTGACCAACATCCATTGGTATCAGACGGCTGAGAAGGGTAGATGGCAGGATCCAGTGGGGTCCAATTCACAAGATCACGTGATACAGAGTGGGCCCACACAATATTTCCCCATTTAGCACCTTTTGGATTGTATTGATAGAATAGGTGGTAAACACCTTTATACCTCATTGGTCCTAATAGAAAAAAGCCATTCATATAATTACAAAAACAATTTTCAATTTCATCAAGAGGAATATGAAAAGGGACATAAAGGAGTAAAGGACAAAGCATTAGCTTATTGATTTGGACCATATTTTTACCGTTGGATTAACAAAAAAGATTAAGGAGTTTAATCAATGGATTATTGTACATGTTATCTTTTCGTGCACCTTGAAGAAAGGAGATACAAGGATGATATTTTCTTTTATGGAGCAATGCATAAGGAATGTTACGGGAAATATCTAAGGATATGAACTAGAGGATTTGGAAACCGAGTGACATCTCTTGGACCAGTCAAGAGATCCAACGAAATCTCATTAGTCAAGGACCTCTTTTTGGGATGCTACTAGTGCAACAAAGACATCCTCACCTGCACTCAACTATAACCTTTTTTAGTATGCAATTGTGTGCTTTTCTTGATTTGGGCTGTAACTTGGTCACCAAGTCAAGGGAAAAACCCTAGATACACCAAAAAGGTATTAAGGTGGGGAGGCAGGGAAAAGATGATTTTGTTTTTTAGTTTTTTTTTTTTTCTTTTTGGGTTGGAATAAGAACCTAGAGAAGGGAGATGAGATCGAGACATGAGGGTGGAGAATCATTTTCTCTCCTCTCGTCACTATAAAACTGAAGGGAGTCCACATGAGAAAGGAGAGTCAATTATCTACCGTTTATGCTTTAAACCATTGTTGATTTTTTTGGTTTAAATCACTTACGAATATGAAAGTTTATAATATAAAAGTGAGGACTATGAGAGGGAACTTCTTAATCAAACAAATAAACAAACACTTTCTTTAATTTCGTCCTTACAACATAGAATATATATCCTATGTTTGAGCAGTTCAATGATTTTGATCTTGTTCTACGTAAATTCGGTTACAACATTGACATGTATATACGAAGGAGACCAACTGAGAGCAGAACTAACCATTGGGGTCTGCAAGATGTCCATTTCATCAATAACATGTCATATGACAAAGACAAGAAGCAAAATAAAATAAAATAAAAAAGCAGTTAGTGATCATATAAAATATTTGGCTGAGAAAATGAAAGGAATTATGAAAGAAGGGTAAGAAAGAAAAGATTTAAGACTTTGTTCGAAGGAAATATATATTATATACCATTTATCCAATTCTTTGGAGGTTGGAAGTGATAAGCAGTCCTGTAAGGTTGGTTAGTGGAATCAGAAGAAAGACTCTGAAGATTTCTGTAAACATGGTGGCTAGCTTCAATGTGAAAAAGAACACCACTGGCATAAATGAGAGAGAAAAGAGCTAACAACAAAATTGGAGACATATTGGGCATATTATGGCTTCTTTGGTTGGAATATGGGCTTAAATACAGGAAGCTTGTGCTAATGCTATAGAATTTAATGCCGGTTGGGTAGTTGTGGAAATTTCCAAATTGGAAAGAGTCACATTGAGAAGAGATTTGTCCATTTGATTAATAACTTTTGAGATAGAAAATTCAAAGATTGTGTCAGAGGTGAGCATCCGGGAAAATACGCCCTATATCTTATAGTTACTGCATATTAACTTATGAGAAATTCTTAGTTGCTTCTTGAGTAAGAAAAAGTTTTTGCTCTCATCTATTTAACATTTGACACTTCAATAAATATTGATGATTTAAGAGACAAAAATGATTCACATTTATTAATGTATCATACAATAAATGGATGAGAATAGAAACTTTCTCTTGCCTAAAGAACAACTAAAAATTTCTCTTAAAAATAAGTCAAAAGTGAACTAATTGAATAGTATGTTCTATGCCTACTATTGTTTTTGCTCTAAATACTATAATTAGATTATAAATAAAAATGAGATTAACGTTAATACATATTGATTTAGAGCATTACATGGACTCATAGTGTATAAAAAATTATATGTGTATCAAAAAGTATTTACCAATTATCCACCAATATTACAGATGCGTGAACAACCATTTCATACACAGATGAACAAATATTATAAAATCGATGAATAAACATTTTCACATACGGAAATAAGATAAAATGGGACATGTGGCATATTAAATGCCGAAAAGTAACTGCTGCATTCTCTCCTGCCCCCACTCACACTCTAAAACATTACACCACAAAACATATAAACAGACGTTAAAGAACAAATAAACAAACATTATGAAGCACAAAAAATAAAATAAAATGAGACCTCACACAAACTAAATAGCGAAGACACTCTCTCTAACTCCCTCACTCACTCACATAAAAAAATTACACCACAAATAAACAAACATTACAACACTCTAAAATAAACGTTACAAAACTCATAAACAAACATTATATCATACACAAACAAACATTTCACCACACCAAAATATTACACAACAAAGAAATAAACATTACAACACTCGTAAACAAACATTACACTACACAGAAACAAATAAATAAACAAATATTACGATACTCATAAACAAACATTACACAACGCAAAAGCATTACAAAGTTTATAGAACAACATGGATCAGAGAAGAATATCTTCATTTATGCTCTCCATAACGTCTTAAGAAGAAAAAAACAAAGACAAACCCCAAAAAATAGCGAAAACAAAATGGAAACAAGAAGCGAAAAAAAGGAATAAGAAAAAAGAAAACAGAGAAGAAGAAAACAATAATGAAAAAAAAAAGCAGTTGCATGTGAAATAATTGAATAAAAATGAAATGAGAGTGTATGGTTGGAGTGATAAAACAAAAAAAAAAAAAGAAGGAGAGGAGAATGAGAAGATCCCAAGTGAGGGAAAGTGGGTGGAGGAGAAAGAAAATCAATATTTAATGCATAATTATTAAAACTGGCTCGGTGATCGACCCAGTCACCCTATCGGATCACTAGGTCACTAGTTCAACTAGTGGGTCATTGAGTCACTTGCTGAATTGGATTTTAATTAATAAATATAAAAATTAAATTTCATTTCATTAAATAGATAATATATAATTTAATGCAAAAAAAATGCACAACAATGTGCTTAGCTTGGTGGCAGACAATGCATTATGCAAGTAGGTGGATTGGGTTTGATTCTACTAGACAATATTTTTAAAAAATATATTCAAGATTTTCTTGAGCCGATTCACATCGGGTTACCCCAATTTGCTCCGGGTCACATCAGATCATTGTAGGTCAATTGCATCTCCGATCTAACTTAAGAACTAGTCCGGTTAAGTGGTCGAGTCACCGACTTTTGGGTCGACCCGACTAGGCTCAGTTAGGTGTACACAAATCATATCTAAAAAAAAATATTGTATCAAAATTATTTTTTCACAAAATACATGTCAAGAAGAAAAAAAAGCTTCAAAGTAGGAAGGAAAATTAAATTTTAATACATGAAGTCAAATAAGATTTTTTATCTATACATACAATAAAGAGGATACCAAAGAATGAATGTTCTTTGGTGTCCATCTTTATTTCTCTTTTTACCATTCCCCGCTATACCACACGTCACAAGGTTTAAGTATCTTGACTCCATTATCTAAAATGATGGAGAGATAGAGAGTGATGTTAATCATAGAATCCAAGCTGGGTGGATGAAAAGGAGGAGTGTATCAGGAGTTTTGTGTAATAGAAAAGTGTCACTCAAGCTTAAGAAAAAATTTTACCGCACAACTGTAAGACCTACAATATTATACGGGACTGATTGTTGGACAATAAAAAGCCAATAAGAGAATAAACTCAGTGTTGCGGAAATGAGGATGATACAGTGGATGTGTGGACACACTAGACAAGATAGGATTATGAACAATTGCATTAGGGAGAAGGTTGAGACACACTAGAATTTTTTTATATATATAAATTTCTTGCCACGTTTCTTCTTTTTTGCCATTGTCGTTGTTTAAGGGAAGTATGAAATGCCTTTCTTGCTTCTACGGGACCAACCCTATGCACTGAATCTAACAGTAATGACTTGAGGGAATTTAAGGATTAAATTGGTTCATCAAGGAAAGGTACATAGGCGACATACTGCTCATACAACAACATCAAGCCACGACTTCAATCGGGGGGCTTAGAGGCAATATATGTAAAGGTGGGCTGTGAAGCTACCTTTTTGGGTTTCTCAAACAATTCCTAGATCATCTCTAAATTCAGTGTAACAAGAGTTTATTTCCAATGGAATCAAACCAAATTTTAACATGTGCCATCTCAAACATCACGTGAATAGGCAAATTCTTAGTCATGACATTCCTTACACCTAAGAGTACAAACGTGCAAAAGTTAAAGTTGCCAACAATTAATTTATGCTCACAAAGTGATTTTCACAAGTTTTTCACCAAAGATTCCTATTCACTAAAGAATTGGGATACAACAATATTTCTCATCAGCAGGCATTCACATGATATGCAGCATTGATATATATATATATATATATATATATATATATATATATATACACACATATATATATTTTAATTTGATTTAAAACTAAAAAAAACATGCTAAGTATAAAAAAAGAAGAAGAGAAAAACAGAAAAATGCATGCAATGCAAATTTTTCCCAACCTCCAATTAAAAACATGCATTTTTAAAAACATGCATTGTCCCCAATGCATGAAAATAGATAAGGATTAGATAAAAATGTACAACTAAAAATAAAATTTAAGAACTATCTTTGGTTGGGTTATCTCCCAACAAGTACTTCAGTTTACTGTCCCTAAGTTGGATGTGCCTCTGCCACTCACGAGATGCCAGGATCCCATGTCTGGATTCCTTCCATGTCTGGATTCCTTCCCTCTGTGTCTTTAAATAAGAACATGAGCATAAGTTCCCGAAGGACACTACAGTGGAGACAGTGGCCAACAACTTCTGAGCCACACTCTTCATCTTGGTAGCTATATCCTCTTGACTGAACTTCACAAGCAGTGGATCACAGAAGACTGGAGTTTCTAGAGGAAAGCCTAGTGGTATCAACATAAGCTTCTCTTCCTTCATCTCCTCCGATGACTCTTCTAGAATAGATGGATTTTCAACAAATTGCTCTGTTAGTGGATTGGCCGCCAACTTACTTTCATGAAGAATGTCCTTATTATCATGAAGTTTGCTATTTAATTCTTGAACCCTTTTCCTCAAACAAATTGTTTTTCAATATTATCCTCTTGATATAGCGGGTTAAGGCTCTGTTAATGTTGTTACCATTACCCACTATTTCAAATTTTTGGTAGTTATTTAACCCGCTATATAGTTATTTTTTTCTTTTCTATTTGTAACTGCTTTTAAAATTCTTAATTTTGCAGTCTATTTTCTTGCTTTCACATTGTTATTTATGTTCAATACTTGATAGATATACTAATTATTGTTAATAGATGAGTAAACAGTAATTTATCCCCTTATACTTTAGTTAACGTGCACTTAACTCCCTAAGGTTTAAAAACGAGCACTTCACCACCTTTAAATTTTTAAAATGGTACTTTTTCTTTAAATTGTCTATTAGTGTACATGTGTCTCCCATATATTATATGGACAAAATTGTCCTTTATTTTTTTTTATTTTTAAAAAGCTCCCTTTATCTTCTCTCTTATAGCTGTGTTTTTCTCCTCCTTTCCTCCCTATGCATCACCATCAACTTCGTCCTCGTCTTGCACCGCCTTCCTAACCATCGCGTCAGCCAACCATTCCATCCCCAACGCTGTGTTGATTGTTGGCTCATTGTTCCTTAGCATAAATATCACCACTTTTCATCACTGCCTTCAAACCCTCTCTCTTTTTTTTCCCCCTTATTAGCCCCATTTTGTAGCTCTTGTTTCTTGACAGCTACTGGTCTTTTTTCAATGGATTCCTTTGATGGTTACTCCATTCACAACCTCAATCTTAGGTTTTTGTGTTCTGCCCCTTTGAAGTTTTTCTAATTTTTATTTTTTTTATTTTTTTTCCCTGTTTGATGTGATGTCTAGGATTTCTTTTTTGCTTAGTTGTTCTTTTTTGTGCTAAAATTTTAAGTTTGGAGCTTTATGATTCATTTTTTCAAATTTTTAGTTTGTGAGTATGGATGATGATGTCGACTTGGATGTTAACTGAATTATGTGGCTTTTATTTGGTTGTATTGTTTTTTCATTGGTGTGAAGTTGAAGCAGATAGGGTTATGAGAGAGAAGATGAAGAAAGTTATTTTTTTTTGTTTGGAAAAAAAGAAATAACAATTTTGTCCATATAATATATCATGTGAGAGATACATGTACACTAATAGAATTTTTGGATAGAAAATGTAATAGAAGGGGTTATTTGAACTTTTTAAAAACTTTAAGATGGTGAAGTGCTTATTTTAAACCTGGGAGGATTAAGTGGACATTTACTAAAGTATAAGGGGTAAATTACTATTTACCTTTAATAGATTATTGAAAGGTAGAATTGGATCAGTCTCTTTCCTCCTCTTTTTTTTTTTTTTTTTTT
>QANU01027679.1:61100-84374 GCA_003254905.1 Nissolia schottii | reverse complement strand
GGATGAACACTGGGTACTTGCCATGTAAGATGAACTTAATCAGTTCACTCGAAATGAAGTATGAGAACTTGTACCTGCCCCCGAAGAAAAACAAATCATCGGTACAAAGTGGGTGTTCAGAAACAAATTAGATGAAGATGGCATCATTGTGCGAAACAAGGCAAGATTGGTGGCACAAGGATACAATCAGGAGGAAGGAATTGATTATGACGAAACCTATGCTCCAGTGGCTAGGTTAGAAGTAATACGTTTACTCTTGGCATATACTTGTTCATTAAATTTTCAACTATACCAAATGGATGTCAAAAGTGCATTCTTAAATGGTTATATACAAGAGGAAGTTTATGTTCGACAACCTCCTGGGTTTGAAGACTTTAAAAAACCTTCTCATGTATATAAACTTAAGAAGGCACTTTATGGCTTTAAACAAGCTCCCAGAGCATGGTATGACAGGTTAAGTACATTTTTATGTGAAAAAGGATTTAAGAAAGGTAAAGTTGACACAACTCTTTTTATAAAAAGAACTGAAAGTCATACTTTACTAGTTCAAATCTATGTTGATGATATAATATTTGGTTCAACTAACGAGATTTTATGCAAGGAGTTTTCAAATCTCATGAAAGGAGAATTTGAAATGTCCATGATGGGTAAATTGAATTTCTTTCTTGGTTTGCAAATTAAGCAAACTAAGAATGGAACATTCATCAACCAATCAAAATTTTGCAAAGAACTGCTGCAAAAATATAAGATGGATGATTGCAAAGCAATAGCAACACCAATGGGATCAAGTACATATTTAGATCAAGATGAATCTGGAAAGCCCATTGATGAAACAAAATATCGAGGTATGATCGGATCCTTACTATATTTAACTGCCAGTAGACCCGATATTATGTTTAGTGTTTGCCTGTGTGCTCGTTTTCAATCATCTCCAAAGGAATCCCACTTAAGTACTGTAAAAAGAATTCTAAAATATTTGAAAGGAACTGTCAATGTCGGATTGTGGTTTGCTAGAGGTAGCACATGCAAGTTAATTGGTTATTCTGATCCTGATTTTGCGGGTTGTAA
This sequence comes from Nissolia schottii, assembly GCA_003254905.1. Lineage (NCBI taxonomy): Eukaryota > Viridiplantae > Streptophyta > Magnoliopsida > Fabales > Fabaceae > Nissolia > Nissolia schottii. The sequence goes on along the minus strand of QANU01027679.1, from coordinate 83,306 downwards.
AACTGAATGCAAAAGCACTAGTGGTACGTGTCACATTTTAGGGAATGCTCTTGTCTCTTGGTCTTGCAAGAAACAAGCTTGTGTTGCCTTAAGCACTGCTGAGGCTGAGTACATTGCGGCCGGCAGTTGCTGTGCACAAGTCTTGTGGCTTAAGCAACAATTAAAAGACTTCGGTCTAGACCTGGGCTGTATTCCTATAAACTGTGATAACACGAGTGCTATCAATTTAACCAAGAATCCTGTTATGCATTCTAGAACAAAACACATCGACATAAGACATCACTTTCTAAGAGATCATGTGTTGAAAAAGGAAGTAGAACTAAATTTTGTGGCAACACATGATCAACTTGCTGACATATTAACAAAATCGTTGGCAAAAGATTCTTTTTACAAGATCAGACGAGAGTTAGGGATTCTGAATGAGATTGATATATCTTAAACTTGTCTATTATTGAATGTATGGTCATATTGTATATGACGGAGTGTTAACATTGTTGTTTTTAGTGTAAATGTTATAACAAATGATCATATACGTTTCAAGGCTTCAAAATTTCAATTTTTTGAATTTTTGCGGGCTTGTAATCGATTATACACACGTGGTAATCGATTACACACACGTGGTAATCGATTACAGGCAGTTCCATTTATTCAAAATGTCAACCGCTGGCTGTAATCGATTACTCATGCAGGTAATCGATTACAAGGGCTGTTAATCGATTAACAAATCGATGTAATCGATTACTCACTCACAAATTGTCACTTATGTAATTGATTACAGAGGCCAGTAATCGATTACAAGGCTAAAATTTCAATTGTGTCATCGATTATGGGAGTTGGGTAATCGATTACAGGCTGGCTATATTTTCTTTTAGTCATTATTTGGCCACTTTAGTAATCGATTAGCCATTTTCTCTCATCTCCTCTCCGAAGAAACTCCCTCTTCTTCTCCATTGTTCTATTTTTTCTTCAACATAACCTCACCAAAACCGTGTGGTTTGGCTTCTTGGCTTCCAAATCCTTCCTATTTCTTGCTTCCATTTTCCTCAAGAACGATTTTAGCATCATTTTCTTCTCATATCTCTCACAAAACCGAAGCCCATTTCTTCTCCCCTTACAAAACCGAACTCTACTCCTTGTGCATCAATGGCTGCTTCTGGCTCTGCATCTGGTTCCAAAAGAGCCCGCACCAAGAATGTTGGCCATGGACTGGACCCCCTAAACATCTCTAAGCTTTTGACTACAGAGGACCAGAAGAAGAGGTTTCTGGCTCACTTCTTGGAGCGCCCAATCCTAAATCCCAAATACGGTATCCTCAATTCTTTCTCCTCTGCTGGTTTAGAGTTCCCTGAGATGTTTGAATATCAAGGAATGTCCGACTTCATTGCTCTACATGGCTCATATTACCCTGAATTGGTTAAAGTTTTCTACTGCAATTTGAAATTCCTGAATAATAGATTGGTGTCTCAAGTAAAAGGAATTGATATTGCTATGTCTCTAGAAGACTTGGGTAATTGTCTGGGACTTCCTTATGAGGGAAGAAGGCTTAGTGCTGATATTTTGTGCCCATGGAAAGGCTTCAACAGGAAGTCGTTTTATCAGAGTGTGTCGCTTTTCAGAGGCACAACTCCAAGAGAAACGACAAAGGTTAGAATCTGCACGTTCAAGGGATACCCTGCCTATTGGTCCCTTGACTGCTGGAGACAGACTGCTGCATTATTTCTTGAGTTACATTCTTCTGCCTCAGGTTTCCAACCATGCACAAATCAGTGATCTAGAATTACAGATTATGTATGGACTGAAGACTAAAGAGAAGATCAACTGGGCTTACTTGGTTCAGCAGCATATGTTACTGCAGTGTGACCGTGCTGGGGCACTACCATATGTGCCTGCCATTTCTCAAGTATTTCAGAACTATGGTGTGCCAGTTGCAGGAGAATTTACTTTGACGGTGGATGTCAAGTCTCAGAAGATCGATACTGACATTCTACCTAAGCTGGGCATTTACAAGGATGTCGATGGGGTTTTCCGACACAAGGCCGATTCAAGAGATTCTACTCCTCCTCGACCGCCATCTACATCTACTTCATCATCTGCTCCGGTTATTCCGCCACCCTCCTTCAGTTCAGATAGTCCTTTCCAGATGATCCTAGAGAGATTGGATCATATGCAGGCCGCCCACACTGCTCGTTTTGACCACATTGATGGTCGTATTGATTCTATTCATACCAATCTGCGTGGTGACATTGAGCGGCTAGCCAAACAAGTTGAGGAATACGCCAAGATTCAAAATGACGTCTCTCTTGATCACCTTAATTTTCCTAGTGATACTGATCTGTAGTTTCATGCCTTAGGATTTACTATTTGTTTTATGATGGTTGTATTGTTTGGATTGACTTTTTTCTTTTGGCTTGGTTATTATTGTAATAGCTTAGTATTTCCCTTGCTTTCGTTGAACAATTTGTCTGGTTTTCATTTGGTTTTCAATTAATGGTTATGATTATGTAAATTATTTTGCTTCCGTACATGTGCTTTAGATTTTGTTACATATACCGTATATTGTCTGTATTGTGTATCTGTTGTGTTCCTTTTTATTCTTTTTGATGATGTCAAAAAGGGAGAAAAAGGTTTTGTATTGTCCTAGTTGTGCTTGGTCTATCTGTTTTTATACAGGGGGAGAAATTATTCACAAACCAAGAAAGGCCAGAGTCAAAAACACAAGGGGAGCAATACAATGCAACAACATCAACTTTCAAAGGATGTTTTGTCATCATCAAAAAGGGGGAGAATGTGAAGAAGACTCTTCCTCTGACCATTGATGGCGTGGTTCTGATGACGACAACAACACCAACAAAAGGCAGAAAAAGAGAAGACTCAATCAAGATCAAAGAACCTCAAGGCTCAAGCTGCACATCTTTAAAGATTCAAGATTTTAACCCTAGAGTCAATAGTTAGCATATGTTAAGATATTAAAGGTCAATGGCTCAAAGTTTTTCATTACAAACATGTCTAACATCTTTCTTAAAACCCTAGAAGCATTTGGCAACATTTTTCAAAGGGTTTTAACATTTTAACTCGGTTTCTGCATGGTTAATCCATTACCATGCTTGAGTAATCGATTACCAGCACTTTGAATTCAAAATTATTCAAATTTTGAAGTGTGTAATCGATTACCAACCCGCAGTAATCGATTACCACCTTTTGAAATTTGAAATTATGGTCGTTTGTTGTGTGTAATCGATTACCACTCTATAGTAATCGATTACATGCTCGAATGGGTGTGTTTTTTCATGAAACAATGCGTTGTTTTGCATCATATGCTTTGGCATTGGTTCATGAACAGGCACCTCTGCCTATATATTGCAGAATTCGTGCAGAACCAAGTACACACAATCAGAACTCCATTCTTTCATTAATTCTTACAAGTTTTACATGTTCTGATCAAAACTTTCAAAGTTCTTTTCAATCCAAAACTCAGAAAAGCATTGAGCCATAACTTTCATATCTTTGAGTGCTTTCTATTCAGGATTATCCTTCCCTGAGTTTAGGATTGTTACAAAGCCATTGTATAAAATCTTCTTCAAAAACAATTGGTTGTTGTAAACACCGTGGTTTTCGGTGTGTATTCTGATCATCACCGTAGTGTTCGGTGAAGGCATTGTGTAACCAGGAGAACGGTTGTGTTCTCTTGTAGTTGTCGGTGTAAGTGCCTCGGGTGTGAGGTTGTACACAACACAAGATTACATAGTGGAAAAACCCTGCCTCAGAACAAGGGACTGGACGTAGCCTTCGGTTGTTAAAGGTGAACCAGGATAAATTCTCCGGTGTGAATTTTCTTATCCCTACACTTTTACATTCAGCAATTTACAATTTCCGCTGCATTTAACATTATCAATTATTTGGTTAATTGCTGGGTCTTGTTCAAAATTTGGGGATTAGGGTTTCATACTTCTCAAAGAATCAAAATCCGAGAAAAACAAGAAAAACATAATTCACCCCCCTCTTAGGTTGCTATCTGTAGTTACAAAAAAAAAATGTGGAAGAGTGATTATTATTGGGTGGAAATGTCAAGAAATTGAGAAAGGAAAGCAAGAAAAATGTTATAGGTTTTTAGTCATTCGACTGACCAAAGCCATGGTCATTCGAATGAACCACGAGATTCATCGAAAATAAAGGCAGTATTTGGTAATCATTCGAATGAATCTCAAAGTGTTATTCGAATGAACCGCGAGAAAATCCTTTCAAAACCAAATCAGAAGGAAGTCATTCGAATGACCAGGCCCTAGGTCATTCGAATGAAACCCCAAACTGTAAATGAAAACTTTTCTAAATTCCAGCCATTCGAATGACTTACGATAGTTATTTGATTGGATCGCCCATTTTGACAAAACTAAAAAGTGCAGGGCCTAGGACATTCGAATGACCCACTGGGGTGCCATTCGAATGGCTCAAGCATTCGAATGACCCTGGGGTGTCATTCAAATGACTCAGAATCCCAAACCCCACAAGTTATGTTTTCCTTATCTGTTAAGTGTGTAGCACGTGTACTAAGTCTTATCTCTGTGTGCTAGCATCATGAAGACCCGGTTGCCACGAGGTCTTGTACGGCAACCGTAGATCACTAGAGAAGGTGGCACCTAACTTAACCAAAGATCATAACTGAACCCTAGGAAATGAGAAAGTTTCTTAAGAAAGTCTAACCAACAAGGGTCCGGTTTACGTTGAAGAAAAGTATGTAGTTATATAATAGAAAATTCCCTCTCTATGCACGTCACACTTGACAAGCCCCCGCCAGTTTCGCAAGGTAAACTGATCTAAAAGATTAAGAAGCGCAAGCATAGGCCTGGACACGGGTTTTCACCCGAATACTTAAAAAAGAAAAAAAGGAAGAAAAGAAAAGGTCAGGCTAAAGTAAAGAAAGTTAAGGCCGCCAGTAAGGGGCGTGTAAGATAAGCAAGGTACGAGTCCACTCCTGGCGACGCCACGTGGGCAGCCCCTCACCATCCGGCATGCTGGATGGTCACCTCCGAATCGTCGGCCAATGAGAGATGCTTGCGAGCAGTCGTGGTTAGCTACTACTCGGGTAAAGAGCATTGCCTGGTTGTCGACGATACGGTAATAGTAAGTGGGTCGTAGCTGAATGGGGACGACAGTCCCACGGACTGCGAAGGAGAATGATGGACAAGCAAAGGAATGAAAGAGGACGCAACCATAGGGCGCGTAAGAGAACCCCTAGTCCCTCATGCATGGAATGTGATTGAATGTCTATATGTGTATATATATGTATGTAAAGGTATGCATGGTAAGAGGGCTCGGTCTAACTGCCCGGAAGTAAGCCCTAGCATCCCCTAAGTACGGTACGACGAATAATAATAAGCTCGATAGGTAACCCCTAATCCCTTAGGGTAAAGATTAGATGTCCCTCATCAACTAGTAATTTAGATAAAGTCGTTCAGGAATAGCAAGACTAAAAATGAACTAGAAAATGTAGATGACATGACACTTAGAGATCTCCTGAGCGGTCTGGATCATAACCGAGCCAAAGAAAAATAGAAACCACTATAGATAACCACTGAGAATGCATTATTCTCATCCCCACTCGCTTGTGATGCCAAGTGCCGACGATGACCACTCTGCCAGTGGAGAAGGCCCTACTGAATAGTATGACCCGACGGACTGACCCGGCCACGGGGATCATTACGGAAACCCGTGTGTACCTGCCAGTTGCTGCTGCCGTTGACCCCTTTCTAGATGTAGGACCCTCGCTTAAGCCACTACAGACCCCTGGGGCATCTGCTGACTGCCCCATCGTGATCGAGGATGCAGAAGATGATGATCGGGAAGGCGTTGACTCCAAGGAAGACAAAGACGAGGCGATCGAAGAAGGAGGAGAAGAAGACTCAGAGGATGATCCAGACCTCGAGTAGGGATAGTTGTAACATCCCGATTTTTCTTAGAGAAATAATCGTAAACATAAATATCAAATTCATTCTTCTAATCATGATTAAAGAATTAAGATGGGAAATTATTAAGTAGAATATCCCTAGGAAATAAGACGTGTCGCGATAGCAAGTTCGGTGGACAACCGAACGGCCGCTGTTTGCCGATGAAATTTTATGACGCACAAAAGGTGTCTGTGAAAATACTTCCCCGGAGAAAAATTCGCAAAACACCTTTAAATATTAATACCCTTAGGTAGGGGGATTAGAGGATCGCCACGGTATAAATGGAATATTTTTCGGACAACCGTGCGCGACGCACCAAGACTGCGAGCGATAAAACATGAGCGAACTGGAACCGGGAGAAAATGAAATTTCAGCAGCTGAGGGTGAGGGCTGCACGGCTAGGAAAGGAAATTTTTGTCCAAAAATAATCCCCAAAATCATGCTTCCAAATTCCCATCACATTACTTGTCTTACACACTAAACCAAATCCCATCACTAGCCATACCTATGTCCATGCCTTCTACTATTCATCACATTTTACTAAATCCTAAAATTCAATTAATTTCCCTCACCATTCAGCCACCCAAACTGAGTTCTTTCCCCCAAAACCCCAAGAGATATTTTCATTTCCCACATCCTCCATAACAACACACTAAGCCACACCTCAAAGAACACCACCAAATCTTCAAGAGATCAAGCAGTTTGCCATCTCCTTCCACCTTCCACAAACCGAAACACAGCCCTCAAGTCTCCTCATCTTGGTTTCATTTTCTTCCTTCCAAAATCAAGAGGAACAACCTCTTCACCCTCCACCTTGCTCAAAGCTCTTCATCTTGGAGAAAGGAGAAGCTCAAGCTTTGGAAACAACAAGGCTTGTGGGACTCCACTCCAAACTTCCCTCATCACCACCAGGTTTTTTCTATAAGTGGGTAACTATGCATAAATCACCTCCTTGGTGATCTATTCATGGTTATTGTGAATATGTGATAAAATGATTTTGCATGTGTTGTTAAGGATTTATTGAGGATAAATATGATGTTACGAATTGGTTGTATTCACGTTGTTTTATGATTCATGGATGTTCATGTTGTGCTGTGTATTGCTGGAATATGTGGTGTTTTGAGATGAATGTGAGAAAATGAGAGAAAATAAGCAAAGAAGTAAGCGCCGAGTGGGTTCCGCGGAGGATCCCTAGAGTGCTGAGAGGGTTACGTGAAGAGTGCTGAGTGGGCACCAGGAGTGGTGCTAATTGGGTTCCGCGGAGAATCCCTGGAGTGCTGAGAGGGTTACGTGAAGAGCGCTGAGTGGGCACCAGGAGTGGTGCTGATTGGGTTCTGCGGAGGATCCCTGGAGTGCCGAGAGGGTTACGTGAAGAATGCTGAGTAAGCACCAGGAGTGGTGCTGATGGGGTTCCGCGGAGGATCCCTGGAGTGCTGAGAGGGTTACGTAAAGTTTCTGAGTGGGCGCCAGCAGTGGTGCTGAGTGGGTTCCGCGTAGGTTCCCTGCAGTGGTTGAGTGGTTCCCTGGAGAATTTGCTAAGTGAGCACCAGTAGTGGTGCTGAGTGGGTTCCGCAGAGGTTCCCTGGAGTGGTTGAGTGGTTCCCTGGAGAGTTGCTTAGTGGGTTCCACATAGTTTCCCTGGAGTGGCTGAGTGGTTCCCTGGAGAGTTGCTTAGTGGGATCCGCGGAGGTTCTCTGGGGTTGCCGAGTGGTTCCTTGGAGAGTTGCTTAGTGGGTTCCACGGAGGTTCCCTGGAGTTGTTGAGTGGTTCCCTAAAGGGGTTTTCAAGGTCCCATATATTCCAACAAGCACTTAGCAGTAGAAGTGTATGTGATAAGTTTATAATGTCAGTTTGCATTACTGTAAGCCACCCAAGGGTGCAGAGAATAAGAACATTAGTAGCGAATCGTGCATGCATCATGAGGATAGATCACTAGAGGCTATGCTATGACCAAGGTTAATGAACGAAGATAATAATGAACGTAAGAACCAGAATAGTACAGAAAGATAAAAGTGCATATGATGATGATGATGATGGTTACGAATGAATAAGGCCACCGTGCCTACATGGCTTAGCCCAAAGGAAGGCGGCCAATGAATGCATATGATACCGGTCAATTAAAATGTTAAGTTCATGCATAGTGCACAAGAGCAGGCTCGAAGGGAACACAGGCATTGTGTACGTCACCATGCTCGAAGGGACCGCATGGTACACGATCACCTTGCATACATACCTATGTGATTAAGACGTGGCTATGTCTCGACCATGTCACCATGCTCGGAGGGAACGCATGGGGCAAGGTCACCGGACATACATATATGTGTAGTAGTGTCAGAACGGTCAAGGGTAGAAAGCACGAGAACTTAGTAAGAAAGATTAGATCCCCATCACCTAGTAACTAGATAAAGCTGCCTAGGAACTTAGGCAAGAAATAACTGGTAGGATGTCTAGATGCATGAACACTTAGAGATCTCCTGGACGGCCGGAAGCATAATTGAGTAACTAGATCCCCACTATTCATAGTTAACCACTGAGAACCACCGTTCTCACCCCCACTCACTTATGGCTTCAGGAGAGTTAGATGACGACCCCGCCGAAGAAGCGGCGGATCCTCCGCAGTAGATTTAGGACCGTAGACCCTGAGACAGGGGAGGAGGCGGAGCTGTGATCAGTTCTTGTGGTGAACCGTCCCCCACCTCGCCGATTTGCACCACCGATTTCCCCAGAGCCAGAGACTTCCACTGACGACGAGCCCGTTCCCTACGAGAAGGACGTGGAGGTCGATCCAGTCTCCGTTCGACTTCGACCGCCAGATGTACCTGTGCCCTCATCACCCGAGGAGGATTATCCCATATAGGTCATGGAGGAGGAGGACGAGCCCGAGGAGCCGAAGCAGGAGGACGAGGAGGAGGATCCGGAGGAGGACCCCAGCGAGGATGAGCCGGAGATCTGACCGGCCCTGTTTCCAGACCCTGTCATCAGTGACGACACCTTTTTTCCAGTAGTCCTAGCTTTATGTGTATTTTGATGTATGACATTTTGTAGCTCTGATAGTGTGTACGGGCTTAGGATATGTGTAGCCCTTTTGATGTACTAGTACAGTATCTATGATATGTATATATGACTTTATGACATGTATGACCTTAACTGTTGGACCCACTTGTTACTGTTTACTCTACTGTTTATGTATGTACTTGTATGACTGACGCCGCGCGCACTTATCTATTATACGACTATATAAGACTTATGATAGTTCACACGCATTGCTCTAGTTTGACGCATAACAATAACTTATGTTTAAAAAGAAAAAAAAATGGGTCCTTACTTTCAGTTAACTTAATTATTTTCCTAAGTAAAGTAGGGACTATCAGTATTCCCACACAGCAGATAACAACCTAGCAGACGCAGATTATGACTTAAGCATAAGCTGCTAACCTAGGGTGTTACAGTTGGTATCAGAGCAGTTTGGTCCAAGTGAGCCTGATGACTGAGCTGCACTATGCTTCCGAGCATGATAACGGTGTAGACTGTTTCTAGGATAAATGTATTGTTTGTGTGCACTAGCCTTTCTTGAGACTGATCACCTCGGGTTGTTGCAGGTGCTCTATAGACAGTCATGCCTCCTAGGAGAGATCATACACGACGCACCCCAGATAATGGGGACTTCGCAGATGTTATACGCGAGATGGCTCGCGCCACGCCCAGATGGCTGCTGCTACTGCAGCCAGGAACGTATTGCCGACCCCGAGAGAGGTTGATACTCAGAAGTATGCGGAGTTTATGAAAGCTCATCTGCCTACTTTTGAAGGACAGGTTGACCCCGAGATCATGTATGACTGAATCGAGGGGATGGAACAGGTCTTCGAGGACTTGGACTGCACAGATGAGCAGAAGGTGAAGTTTGCTTCAAGGATGTTTCGAGGAGTGGTTCGAGATTGGTGGAGGTCTACTAGGCCTCTGCTGGAACAACGCGAATGGGTTATTACATGGACTGTATTCACCACCGCTGTGGTGGACAAGCACTTTCCACGCAGGATGCGGAACCGCAAGGAGGTAGAGGTCCTGGAGCTGAAACAGGGAGATAGGACCGTGTCAGCATACACTGCTGAGTTTGACAAGCTCTGCAGGTATTCCAGCACCTATCGGATGAATCCGGATGAAGGCTGGAAGTGTGCCAAGTACAAGCAAGGGCTGAAGGGCGCACTTCAGGTGGCAGTGAACCACCTTGATATTTGGGATTACGCTGTTCTGGTAGACAAGTGCCTGATACTAGAGGATTCTCAGAGGAACCTAACCACAAAGAATCGCGAGAGGAACAAGAGGAAGCTGGCAGAAGCTGAGGGTTCTAGACAAGACCCTAGGAAGCGAGGGCCTTTCCCCGCCCCGATCGCTAACTGGGGAAGAAGACAGACTCAGCAGCCGCAGACCCCAGGAGCAAAGGGGCAACCCAGTCAGCCACGACAAGGAACCCCAAGAGCGGCGTTGGCCACACCGAGACCGCAACCGCCATTAGGAGGATCCAGGTCCCCCTGTCCAAAGTGTGGCAGGCAGCATGGAGGAGTCTGCTTTGCGGGGCAGAATGTGTACTTCCGATGCGGCAGGGCCGGACACATAGCGAGGATGTGCCCGACAGTACCACCTATGCCGCAGCAAGCTGGCCGAGTTTTTTACTCTTTCTGCTGAAGAGGTTCAGGATGCCGATGACTTGATTCAGGGTAAGTGTGTTATGCAAGGTGAATCATTAGTTGTACTGTATGACTCTGGAGCTTCGCATTCATTTATTTCACATGCTAGAGTCGAGGGTCTAGGTCTAACCCCTACTTTACTTCCATATACTCTGAGAGTATCTACCCCTACAGCGCCTCCAGTGGAGACTTGTTTAGTGTGTCTTAAGGTTCCTTTCCAGTTGCAGGGTAGAGCATTTACTGCAGACCTGATATGTCTTCCTCTGGTGGGGTTAAATATAATACTGGGTATGGATTGGCTACGCGCCAATCGTGTTGTACTGGATTGTGCTGCAAAGGTAGTCAGTGTTCCTCCTGTGGAACCGGAGGTAACTACTCAGGGAGTGACAGCAATGTCTCTGTATTACTATCCACTCGATGGCAAGGGATGTGTTCTGTTAGCCTCGTTAGATGTGAAGGCCTCATTGCAGGTAGATCAGATTCGAGTGGTTTGTGAGTACCCAAATGTGTTTCCTGATGACATCCCGAAGTTTCCGCCCGAGCAAGAAGTGGAATTCTCGATTGACCTTGTCCCAGGAGCGGGACCAGTGTCTATAGCGTCGTATCGTATGTCGCCAGTGGAGTTGCAAGAGTTGAAGCGGCAACTAGAGGAACTGTTGGGGAAGCAGTTTATCCGCCTGAGCGCGTCACCTTGGGGAGCCCCAGTGCTATTTGTAAAGAAAAAGGATGGGTCTATGCGGATGTGTATGGATTACCGACAACTGAACAAGGTGACCGTCAAGAATAAGTACCGGCTACCCAGGGTTGATGACCTGTTAGATCAGTTGAAGGGAGCGAAGGTGTTCTCCCGGATAGATTTGAGGTCCGGTTATCACCAGATTCGTGTGAAGGGCGAGGATATTCTGAAGACAGCGTTCCGTTCACGCTATGGCCACTATGAGTTCACGGTGACGGGTTTTGGGTTGACCAATGCCCCGGCCATATTCATGGACTACATGCATCGCATCTTCCATGAGTACTTGGACCAGTGTGTTATTGTCTTCATCGATGACATCCTAGTGTACTCGAAGAGCGAGGCAGAACATGAAGGTCATCTGAGGACCGTGTTAGAGGTCTTGAGGAAAAAGAAGCTGTATGCGAAGTTGTCCAAGTGTGAATTCTAGGCAAGCGAAGTGCAATTCCTAGGCCACGTTGTATCAGAACAGGGAGTGACAGTAGACCCAGGGAAAGTGGAAGCTGTTCAGCAATGGGGGACGCCCACTACTATCACTGAGGTACGGAGTTTTCTACACTTTGCGAGGTACTACAGGAGGTTCATTTAGGGATTCTCGCAGATCGCACTGCCGTTGACCAAGCTGACTAGGAAGAACGCACCATTTGTGTGGACGCTGGAGTGTGAGCAGAGTTTCTGTACCCTGAAGGAGAAGTTGACGACTGCTCCAGTGCTGATTTTACCTGACCCCCAAGCCCCATATGAGGTGTACTGTGATGCCTCCCGCATAGGATTGGAGGATTAGAGGATACCCTTAGGTAGGAGGGATTAGAGGATCGCGACGGTATAAATGGAATATTTTTCGGACAACCGTGCGCGACGCACCGAGACTGCGAGCGATAAAACACAAGCGAACTGGAACCGGGAGAAAATGAAATTTCAGCAGTTGAGGGTGGGGGCTGCACGGCTAGGAGAGGAAATTTTTGTCCAAAAATAATCCCCAAAATCATGCTTCCAAATTCCCATCACATTACTTGTCTTACACACTAAATCAAATCCCATCACTAGCCATACCTATGCCATGCCTTCTACTATTCATCACATTTTACTAAATCCTAAAATTCAATTAATTTCCCTTACCATTCAGCCACCCAAACCAAGTTCTCTCCCCCAAAACCCCAAGAGATATTTTCATTTCCCACATCCCCCATAACAACACACTAAGCCACACCTCAAAGAACACCACCAAATCTTCAAGAGATCAAGCAATTTGCTATCTCCTTCCACCTTCCACAAACCGAAACACAGCCCTCAAGTCTTCTCATCTTGGTTTCATTTTCTTCCTTCCAAAATCAAGAGGAACAACATCTTCACCCTCCACCTTGCTCAAATCTCTTCATCTTGGAGAAAGGAGAAGCTCAAGCTTTGGAAACAACAAGCCTTGTGGGACTTCACTCCAAACTTCCCTCACCACCACCAGGTTTTTTCTACAAGTGGGTAACTATGCATAAATCACCTCCTTGGTGATCTATTTATGGTTATTGTGAATATGTGATAAAATGATTTTGCATGTGTTGTTAAGGATTTATTGAGGATAAATATGATGTTACATGTTGGTTGTATTCACGTTGTTTTATGATTCATGGATGTTCATGTTGTGCTGTGTATTGCTGGAATATGTGGTGTTTTGAGATGAATGCGAGAAAATGAGAGAAAATAAGCAAAGAAGTAAGCGCCGAGTGGGTTCCGCGGAGGATCCCTGAAGTGCTGAGAGGGTTACGTGAAGAGTGCTGAGTGGGCACAATGAGTGGTGCTGATTGGGTTCCGCGGAGGATCCCTGGAGTGCCGAGAGGGTTACGTGAAGAGTGCTGAGTGGGCACCAGGAGTGGTGCTGATGGGGTTCCGCGGAGGATCGCTGGAGTGCTGAGAGGGTTACGTGAAGTTTCTAAGTGGGCGCCAGCAGTGGTGCTGAGTGGGTTCCGCGGAGGTTCCCTGCAGTGGTTGAGTGGTTCCCTGGAGAGTTGCTTAGTGGGTTCCGTGTAGGTTCCCTGGAGTTGCTGAGTGGTTACTTGGAGAGTTACTGAGTGGGTTCCGCGGAGGTTCCCTGGAGTTGCCGAGTGGTTCCCTGGAGAGTTGCTTAGTGGGTTCTACAGAGGTTCCCTCGAGTTGCTGAGTGGTTCCCTAAAGGGGTTTTCAAGGTCCCATATATTCCAACAAGCAATTAGCAGTAGAAGTGTATGTGATAAGTTTATAATGTCAGTTTGCATTACTGTAAGCCACCCAAGGGTGTAGAGAACAAGAACATGAGTAGTGAATCGTGCATGCATCATGAGGATAGATCACTAGAGGCTATGCTATGACCAAGGCTAATGAACGAAGATAATAATGAACGTAAGAACCAGAATAGTACAGAAAGATAAAAGTGCATATGATGATGATGATGGTTACGAATGAATAAGGCCACCGTTCCTACATGGCTTAGCCCAAAGGAAGGCAGCCAATGAATGCATATGATACCGGTTAATTAAAATGTTAAGTTCATGCATAGTGCACAAGAGCAGGCTCGAAGGGAATGCAGTCATTGTGCACGTCACCATGCTCGAAGGGTACGCATGGGGCTCAATCACGTCACCAGGCTCGAAGGGAACGCATGGGACACGATCACCTTGCATACATACCTATGTGATTAAGACGTGGCTATATCTCGACCATGTCACCATGCTCGGGGGGAACGCATGGGGCAAGGTCACCGGCATACATATATGTGTAGTAGTGTCAGAACAGTCAAGGGTAGAATGCACGAGAACTTAGTAAGGAAGATTAGATCCCCGTCACCTAGTAACTAGATAAAGCTGCCCAGGAACTTAGGCAAGAAATAACTGGTAGGATGTCTAGATGCATGAACACTTAGAGATCTCCTAGACGGACGGAAGCATAATTGAGTAACTAGATCCCTACTATTCATAGTTAACCTCTGAGAACCACCGTTCTCACCCCCACTTACACATGGCTTCAGGCGTGTTAAATGACGACCCCGCCGAAGAAGCGGCGGATCCTCCGCAGCAGATTTAGGACCGTAGACCCTGAGACAGGGGAGGAGGCGGAGCTGTGGTCAGTGCTTGTGTTGAACCGTCCCCCACCCCGCCGAGTTGCACCACCGGTTTCCCTAGAGCCAGAGACTTCCGAGTTGCACCACCGGTTTCCCCAGCGCCTGCTCCCTACGAAAAGGACGTGGAGGTCGATCCAGTCTTCGTTCGACTTCGACTGCCAGATGTACTTGTGCCCTCATCGCCCGAGGAGGATTATCCCATAGAGGTCGTGGAGGTGGAGGACGAGCATGAGGATTCGGAACAGGAGGACGAGGTGGAGGACCCCAGCGAGGATGAGCCAGAGATCTGACCGGCCCTGTTTCCAGACCCTGTCATCAGTGACGACACCTTTTTGCCAGTAGTCCTAGCTTTATGTGTATTTTGATGTATGACATTTTGTAGCTCTGATAGTATGTACGGGCTTAGGATATGTATAGCCCTTTTGATGTACTAGTACAGTATCTATGATATGTATATATGACTTTCTGACATGTATGACCTTAACTGTTGGACCCACTTGTTACTGTTTACTCTACTGTTTATGTATGTACATGTATGACAGACACCGCTTGCACTTATCTGTTATACGACTATATGGGACTTATGATAGTTCACACGCATGGCTCCAGTTTGACGCATAACAATAACTTATGTTTAAAAACAAAAAATGGGTCCTTACTTTCAGTTAACTTAATTATTTTCCTAAGTAAAGTAGGGACTATCAGTATTTTCACACAGTAGATAACAACCTAAGCAGACGCAGATTATGACTTAAGCATAAGCTGCTAACCTAGGGTGTTACAATAGTCGTGGCAGCTGTGCAACGGAGTTTGCTCCCTTCGATTTTCGTAATGAGTTTTGCACAGACGCATCAGGGATACCCTAGTCCGTAGTATAGGTAGCTTGTAAAAGTGTGTATTCGACTCGATGAATTACATATGTGAACAAATATTATGATGTGTAATATATATGTCCTAGTATTGCTCTATTATTGCATGTTGTGTTGTGGAGGACCGTTTTGTATGGATACATGTCTGATTTGCTAGATTGACAACTACTCGGATGTTGATCGTTAAGCCCGCAAGGCTCTAACGTTTGTATGTATCTTTTAAATTCGCGTGGCTCATATTTGTAACTAATGATAAGTGCAAAAAGTTTGAACCGGTCCGTACCTTCATAGAAGATATTTTTGAATACATAGGGACTACGAGTATTCCCACCAAGTAGATAACAACCTAACCTAGGCCTGGATTATGACTTAAGCATAAGCTAGCTAGTTAGGATGTTTCAGTCATCCTAAGGTGTTGCTAGATGGAAGGATCTTATCAACGTCCATGAATGATAAATCATAGCATAGATCAAACTGCAAAATCGAAATCTCATAGAAATTGAACTGGACCAATTAGACCAATACAAAATGCATGTCGATTAGGTGACCAGTTGAAGTGTGAACGTGTAAGTCATTAGAAATGGTCAAGTAACAAAGAGTTTAAGAAGTTTGCATCGATATTAAAAAAAACGTATGAATTTGGGAATTTGAGTAAAGTAATGAAAACTAACAAAATATCTCTTATATAATTCTTTCTGTTCCCCTCTAGCAGCTCTCCAAACGTTTTTATAGCTTACACATACACACACACATATATATATAGTTTTTTCTTGGCCTTTTTTTTCTCAGAACATGTGCCTTGGCCTTATTATATAAAAAGTATAGCAATTTATCCTAATTTCCAAATTAGGCAAGCTAATCATGTTTAAATATTATTGGTCATTATAAAGTAGTTTAAAGGTCAAATTTAATTTTTTTTCTTTTCTTTTTTTTGTCGAAAGCTAACGGAAGGCCTTAGAAAAGGACCCAAAAAGATTAAATGTACGAAGTTGTGTCCAAGCGCAATGCCTAGCCACCAAAAGTTTTGAATAACTTAACACCGGAATAAGTTCCATCCTTGGCTTAGACCTCGTTAAAAACCTTCTAAGAAAAAACCACAGTGGCGAAAATCCTAGAAGTGAAAGAGAGTACCTAGAAAATTCAAGAAAAAATAGGCATGCATGCCCAAAGCAAATAAATAAATAAATAAATAAAAAATGAAACACAACAATGACAAAGACCACAAAAAAAAAATCCTAATCTACAGAACTAGCCCAAGCATAGAATTTGTCAACCCAGTGAATAATGGGCAGAGATCCAACACTGAAGAATAGACCCATAGCTGGGGAATGGCCCAAGCCCAAATGGGCAAGTAGAGGGCCACTCATTGACTGATGTTGGAGGTAGATTATGAGATAGTACAGGCACTGATTGTATGATTTACAAATTTTGTTTTATTGGGACTGCATTATGAGATAGGGGCCATAAGAGTTGTTTGACTTTTTGGGGGATTGAGGTGCCCCAAATGTGCTTGCAAGTAGATTCTTCATGGTTAAAAGAGGATACAGGTTGAGGGTCTGGTTGGGCAACTACAATTTTTGCATGGTGGTAAGGTAACCCGATTTTGATGAGTACTCGCTGTTGGTGGTGAATGGCCAAATGAGTTGGTCCATAGAGTTTGTATAGGCAATATGAATCTGCAAGGCCTGAATTGCCTGCTTTGGCGGTAGGTTAGCTCTTAATTTATGGATGTCCCAAAAAATCTCGTACTTGAATCTACCTCCATCCCAAGCCTTTGAGATATTGAATACAATGATTTGAGGTTACGGTGGGCATTGTTGTAACTATAACATTAGGGAATTTATTCCTCCATTCCTAGTTAGCAACCATGTGACCGATTTTTTTCTTGTCACCACATCATCACGTGGATTACCAAACCATGTGTATTTGGACCCTTTAAGGTCCATATCCATTAAGAGAATGCTATGCAGCCATAGTTACTACATCAACATATCAGTAACTTGCTGCAACAGCATTAAGCATCAGTGAGATGCAGCAGAGAGTAGAAGATAAGAAAGTTCAAGAAACTAGAGAAGATGAAAGAAAAAAAGCTTGTGTATTATGGAGCAAAGTGCTCATATATATACATGTACATCAATGATTTTCCATACAAGTCTCTTAACCAACTTAACCAACCATAAACTAATTTGTTACTTGTTGTACAAGTTTTGTAACAAACTTAACTAACTTCTAACCAATAACCAATTCTAGTTAAATTCCTATTTACACACATGCTAAATTAGGAATTTAATCCTCTATTACCCCCCTCTTAAACTTGGAATACAATTCAAGAAATATATTGAGCAAGCCAAGTTTGCTATGTAAGGAGGTAAACACAATTGGTGCCAATGGTTTGATCAGAATGTCAGCAAGTTGTTGCTTCGTGCCAATAGGAAGCAGTAAAATGAAGCCATTTTGCACCTTGTCATGCACTAAATGTCCTACTAATATTCAGCAAGGATTGGTGCTTCCTTTCAACAATAGCATTCTACTGTGGTGATTCTGCACAGCTTAACTAATGTATAATCCTTTTTTTTGCATAAAATTCCCTCATGGTGAATTCAGGACCATTGTCACTTATAATCACTTTGACATGATGCTTGAATTTAGTATCCACCAGCATAATGAAAGCCCTCAGTGCTGCAGAGGCCTCAACCTTGGATTTGAGTAAATAAATTCATGTATGTCTACTCTTATCATCAACTATTGCAAGAAAATATTTGTGGCCTTGTATTGATAAAATTGGGACAGGTCCCCATATACCCACAAGCAAGAAGTCAAATATAGCAACTGAAACAAAGGTGCTAAGAGGAAAAGGAATTGATTTCTGCTTAGAGAAATGGCATACATTACATGAGACTTCCTTCTTACAAATAGGTACAAAAGCATGAGAATTATGTATCAATTTCATCTTTTTAGAACAAATATGAACAAGTCTAAAGAGCCAAAAATCAAATTTATTACAAGTAACTAAATTGACATAAATAGGAAAATGCTGAGAAACAATACATGGTAAAAGGCTCTCAAGCATGTATAAGCCATCCTTGACTCTAGCAATTCCAATAGGCCTTAAGCTGATGTTGTCCTGAATTATGCAATGGTCAGAGAACACAATGAGTTTGCATTCCAAATCAGTGCATAATTGAGTGATAGCAATGAGATTGAAATGAAAATTTGGCACATATAGAACATTGGACAAGAGCACAACAGTGACAGCATACTTGGAGAATAAGGCTTGGCCATTAGGTAAGGTAACAACAATAGGAGGATTCAGTTCCCTATAAGACTGAAAAAATTGCATGGAACAACAAATATGATTTGTTGCACCAGAATCCAAAATCCAAGGAGGATGAGGATGAATACCTCTTGAAGAAGTTATAACATTGTTGGCTTGAGCAAAATTCACTTGAGCTTGGTGATGAAGAGGCTGAATCAAAGCTAACAAACTTTGATATTGTTCAACTGTGAATTTGAAACTGGATTACTGTGAGGAATTGTCATCAGAGGCTGTAGCATTAGCAGGTGCAACAACAGCATTAGCAGAAGCCTTCTTGGATTTCCAACCAGGAGGATAACCAGGCTTCTTGTGACATTCATCAATTGTATGGCCACGATAACCACAAAATGTGCACTTTTTGCCATTAGATTTCCCTTTTCCATGTTCAAAATTAGGTTTCTTGTGCATCTCAGAAACAGAACTCTGAGATTTGGCAGCAATTGCAAAGTTGAGAAGATGTTTAGAATCCAAACCATTATCATGATGCAATTAAGAAGAGTCAAAGGATCCATAAGCAAAACCTAAGATCTCATAGGTTGAAAAGGCTCATTGAGGCCTTTGAGAAACTTGATTGCCCTATCAGCATTAATACGATTCTTCAAATCAACAAAAGCACAACAATTTCATTGGACAACACATTTACACATAGATAAAGGGCGAAATAAATCTAACTCACCCCGAGGAACCTTCACTCCAGTGAAGAAGGCAATGACTGTGGAATCCCCTTGATGTAAGGCTGAAATTTCCTCATGCAGGTCAGTAATTCTCAAGAGATCTCCTTGAGAAAATCTTTCCTTTAATTCAGTACATACTTCATGAGCTTTATCAAGCCATAAGATGCTATGAGCAATTGATGGTTCCACTAAATGGATCAACCAAGACAGCACCATATGGTTGCACCTTTCCCATTGATTGAATAGAGAGGAACCAGGGGCTGGAACAACAATTGAGCCATCAACAAACTTAACTTTGTTCTTTGAAAGCAAAGTCATACGCATGGCACGAGACCAACTATGGTAATTTGCACTATTAAGAAGAGAGGAAACAAGGGCCAATGAAGGATTTTCATTGGGATGCAAGTGGTAAGGAGAGGAAAAATCATGCATAGGATCTGAAGCAAGAACATGTGTTGCAGCAACACCAGCACTTCCAAGATCAGCATCCATGGAAGCAAATCGCTAGAGAAAGGGAAAGGGAACAAACAGACACTATAGTCACCAATTGAACCTCAAGGAAAAACTTGAATTATATCAAGATTCCAAGGCTCGACAATGACATGATCAAAGACACTAGCAGAATTCTCAAGAAAATACTAAAAATCGAATTTTGATTTTGCAAAATTTCAAGAATTCCTTATGCCAAGATGCAGTGTGATGAAAGCTTGAAATGGAAGGGAAAATAAAAGGAAGAATTGAGAGAAGAAAGCGGAAGCATATTTGCGAATAATACCATAAGAGAATGCTATGCAGCCATAGTTGCTGCATCAACATATTAGTAACTTGCAACAAAAGTAGTAAGCATCAGTGAGATGCATCAACAGAGAGTAGAAGAGAAGAAAGTTTAGGAAACTAGAGAAAATGAGAGAAAAAAACTTTGTGTATTATGGAGCAAAGTGCTCATATGCACACACACACACATCAATTACTTGCCATACAAATCTCTTAACCAACTTAACTAACCATAAACTAATCTGTTACTTGTTGTACAAGTTTTGTAACCAACTTAACTAACTTCTAACCAATAACCAATTCTAGTTAAATTCCTATTTACACACATGCTAAATTATGAATTTAATCCTCTATTAACCCCTTGTCATTGAGAAACTCCCTGAATAGGTAAATTTGGTTTTGGTTGTGGGTCTTGGTGAAGGATTCGAAGTTGTCTATACACATCCATGGTCGATCATGATGCCATTGAAAGCGTTTTAATCTTGGTCATAGTCTTCTTCTATCACTAAAGGTTGGGTTTCCATAGATGAAAATGGTGTCCCACCAAAAACCTTCCGCGATGAAGCAGCAAGAGGCATGGGTGAAGTTCATATGGGCTTCCACCACTTCTACTTTCAAAGTGTTTTGCCAAAAGATACTTACGCCTCTTAAGAGACCCTCGACTTCCACACAGAAAGCGGAATCAAATTTTAGGGACCTCTTAAGCTTTTTTCTATAAGAAACAAAAGGGCTGGTTTGACTTGTTTGCACAAGTCTTTGAGCTCTTGGAGTGTTGGGAAACCTGCCACACCCCAAAAATTCCAAATTATGGCGATCATGGCTCCATGGCTAGAGTGGGGGAAAATTTGTGTCCTTGTGCAAGAGAACTGTTCCTTTTTTTTCCTTTTCTTCTTCAGTAATACCTTATCCTCAAACTCTTCTCCATTTGTCATCATAAGCACACTTTTCTTGGCTAGACCTTTTGAAAGATAGAATTTCTTGGAAACATGTTATGAAAAAAGGATCTTCAAATTTTCTTTTTCTTTCCTTGTCACACTTCGCTTCTCCCTCGTCCGGGAATTGCACTGAGTAAGCCAGAGGTTCTGGTTCTTTATGATTGGATCAAGTGGGTTTTATGGGCATGGGTTGGCTATTTGTGGAGTCTATGGTGGTTGAGATAGAGGGTATGGGTTGGTTAATAATGGTCTTTTTGGGTAAGTGGGCTTGGAACATTTAGGGATGTGAGTTGGGGGTTAGGTTTTGTTCTGGATTGGGTGAGAATATGGTTTTGGTTGTGATATGAATTTCCTTAGAAGGGGTAGAAAACGCCCAGATATGTCCCCCAACTTCCCTAAGAGATGGGCTAGGTTTCATCATGGATTGGGTTGACATAAGGAAGTGGGTTAGGGCATAAACTATCAAGTCCAAACATGTTACGAAGGGGAGTTGGGCCACGAGTGAATTACGCCTGAGGAGGGTAGAAATGTGAAGAAGATTCTTTCTCTGACCATTGATGGCTTGGTTTTGATGAAGACAACTTACATCAACAAAAAGAAAGAAAAAGACAAAGACAACCGATGAATTGCAACGATCAACAGATCATCATATTGAAGGTTCAAGTGTTTTTACCTTAGAGTTTAATAGTTAGCACTTGCTATTGATATCATGGTTAATGGCTCATAAGGTTTTCATTCTAACAAGTCTAACACTATTGCTAAAACCCTAAACTCATATAGCAACACTTTTCTAGGGTTTGCAACACTTGGAAATCATTTTTACATGAGTAATCGATTACTCACTTAATGTAATCGATTACCATCATCACAAATTTGAAAATATGTCATTTTCTATGTGTGTAATCGATTATACACTTATGGTAATCGATTACCATCATAAGAATTCGAAATTATGACATTTTTCATAGGTGTAATCGATTATCCATTCGTGTTAATCGATTACCACCTTATGAACTTTCAAAATTGGTAATTGTTGCATGTGTAATCGATTACACACTCTTGGTAATCGATTACCATCATTTGAATTTTGAAAATTGGTAACGGTTATGAGTGTAATCGATTACCATACTTGGTTAATCGATTACATGCACGAACTGATGTGTTTTTTCATGAAACAATGTGTTGTTTGG
>QANU01027679.1:0-58086 GCA_003254905.1 Nissolia schottii | reverse complement strand
TTGGTTAATCGATTACATGCACGAACTGATGTGTTTTTTCATGAAACAATGTGTTGTTTGGCATTTGGAAGCCATGGCAATGGTTCATGAAGAGGCACCTATGCCTATATAAGTGCCAAACTCGTGCAAACTCATACACCACTCCAGAACTCAATTCTCACTTTCATATTTACAAAGTTCTGATCAATTTTCAATGGTGTTTCAATCCTAAACTTAAAGAAAGCCCTTTGAGCCTTAACTGTTATATCATTTGTGCTTTCTATTCAGGAAAATTTCCAACCCTGAATTTAGGATTGGCAAAGCCATTGTATTACTTCTTCCTACAATTGTGATTGTTATTATACACCGTAGTGTTCGGTGTGGTTTTGTTAATCACCGTAGTGTTCGATGTGGTTGTTCTGATGTTCACCGTAGTGTTCGGTGAAGGTACTGTGTAACCAGGGGAACGGGTTTGTTCTCTTGTAATTGTCGGTGTAAGTGCCTCGGGTGTGAGGTTGTACACAACACAAGTTTACATAGTGGAAAAAACCCTGAATCAGAACAGGGGACTGGACGTAGCCTTCGGTGGTTGAAGGTGAACCAGGATAAATTCTCCGGTGTGATCTTTCTTATCCCTACACTTTTACATTCAGCAATTTACAATTTCCGCTGCATTTAACATTATCAATCATTTGGTTAATTGCTGGGTCTTGTTCTTAATTTGGGGATTAGGGTTCCACATTTTCAAAGAAACAAAAATCCGAGAAAAATAAGAGAAACCTAATTCACCCTCCTCTTAGGTTGCTATCTGTAGTTACAAGAAAGGAAGGGTAGGTGTATGTAGGCTGGCCTATTGACTTTTGTGTGTTTAGGTATTCCATATTTATTCATAAAGTGGTCATAATTTGCTTCCTCGATAACTTACCAAAAATGTGCTACCGTCATTGCTCCTGGCTCCATTGGCTGCTTCGAGCACACCCATATTCACTGTTGTTTCTTGGCTTGGATGGGACACCTTTCTTTTGGCCTAGGATGTAACACCCTAGCTAGCTTGCCTACGCTTAAGTCGCAAACTGGCTGGCTAAGTTGTTATCTACTTTGGTGGGGAAATACTTAGTCCCTTTTATGCATTTAAAATATTAATACCCGAAGTATGGACCAATTTAAAACTTCGTTTGTACGTTAGATAAAGTAAATTAGGAGCCTTGTAGCGTTAGAGCATACATTGCGAGCGAAAACATAGCATGCTTAGCAATTAGAAGAGAGATATATTCCACATATGTCAATACCACAAACAACGATCCATTGTGCATTCATAAGCAGGTACATGAGTAATATTATAAGTATTAAGTACAACCATAACATATAAGTACAAGTTCACATATATAATATATTAGCTAATCATCTAGTCTTCAGCTATCCTTCCTTGGTATGGCTCCTCCTCCAGTGGCTCACCTTCTTGTTCCTCATCAAACCCTGGAGTCATGGATAAATGGGGTGAGAACATAGTGCTCTCAGTGGGAAACCTTAGGTGAAACACCCTAACTAACTGCATACGATTAAGTAGCACGCAAGCTCACTAGGTTGTTTACTACCTGGTCGGAATACCTTAGTCCATAGTTAATTTCGCAAATAGTTGATTAAGAAAATAATGACCGATTTTAAACTTTTCATTTGCATTGATTAATTACAAAAATAGAGCCATGCGTCGGAAAGAACAAGTATAACAAACGGTAAAGCCTTTAGGCTTAGCGGATAACAATATAATGATAAGGCATAACATATACGTGCATTTGGTCCATCAAAAGATCATGTAATTATAATTACAATAAGTACAAAGAACATATACATAATCCAAAAGTAGCATATACATAATCCAAAATACAAAATATCAGAGTGCAAGGGCTATTGGAACACTACTCAGCAGGCCCTTGATCAAAAATCCCAGTGTCCAACTATCTCTGGGCAACCATCCTGACACGACCGCTCATGGCTCCTCGGTCTGCTCATCATCGTCCTCGTAGTATGAGTCGTCATATGTCCCTGAAGTCATAAGGCAGTGGGGGTGAGAACGGTAGGTTCTCAGTGGAAATAACTTTAGCTCCTGTGAATCCCGTGTCATATTAGGTCGGAGTTCAGGCCGCTCAGAGATTTCTAAGTGTGCAAATATACTAACATCCTACTGATTATTATCTGGCCTAAGTTCTGAACGGCTTTATCTACATTACTAGGTGATAGGGGAACTACTCTTGTTTACTATGTTCTCGTGCTTATTAACATTACGTTTACATACATAGCAGTCTCGAGCGTTCTCTTGACGGTAAATTACAGAATAACAGTTACATATAATAATGCACAGCAGAATGAACATGCTTTCGGAATATATGTTATTCCCACCATAGCATTGCCCTCTTTCGACCCTGCTATGACGGAATAACCTCGCACCCCCAGGGTAGGCTCTCTTTCGACCTTCCTGGGGTGGGCTTCCACCTGCCGCGTTTCCTCTCTGACCCCTCGGCAGTGGGCGGATATTGTACCCCCACTTAGCACTGCCCTCTTTCGACCGTGCTAGGCGTGATAACCGCACACCTTGCAGGGATGCCATATCGACACCACCTGTGGCGGGCTTCCACCTTCAGGATGTCCCTCTGACCTCCTGAAGTGGGATCGTTGTTTGGCTCTCGTGATCACGGCATCAGAACTTTCAGCAGAATTTCAGAATTTCACTTCTTTTCAGTACTTGCAGCATGTCATGACTTGTTTCCTATTGTTCATTTCATAATCTTTACTTATCTCATAATTACTCCTAATTATTTAACTTTCCTTATCATAAGATGCATGGAATGCACATACTTCACATATTTCATTCACAAATTACAATTTCAGCATTGAGTGCCAGACTATGGGCTTCAAAATAGCTTCCCTGAACACTTTGGCCACTCTCCGCGGACTTAGCAACTACAATATACCTCCGCGGAACCCACTCAGAAAACTCTTCAGGGAACCACACAGCAACTCCAGGGAACCTCCGCGGAACCCACTCAGAAATTCTCCCGGTGTCCGATCAACAACTTTGTAGACCCCTCTCAGTCACTATCCGCGGAAACACTCAGCACCATCCCAGGCGCCGCTCAACAACTCTCTAGACTACTCTTAGTCTACCTCCGCGTAACAACTCCCACTCGGCACCATCCCAGATGCCGCTCAACAACTCTAGGCTACTCTCGGTCTATCTACGCGGAACAACTCGGCACCATCCCAGTCGCTACTTAACAACTCTCTAGACTACTCTCAGTCTATCTCCGCGTAACAACTCCCACTCAGCGCCATCCCAAGCGTCGCTTAACAACTCCAGGCTACTCTCAGTCTATCTCCGCAGAACTACTCCCACTCAACATCATCCCAGGCGCCGCTCAACAACTCTCAGTCTATCTCCGCGGAACTACTCCCACTCAGCGCCATCCCAGGCGCCGCTTAACAACTCCAGGCTACTCTCAGTCTATCTCCGCGGAACTACTCCCACTCAGCGCCATCCCAGGCGCCGCTTAACAACTCCAGGCTACTCTCAGTCTATCTCCGCGGAACTACTCCCACTCAACATCATCCCAGGCGCCGCTCAACAACTCTCAGTCTATCTCCGCGGAACTACTCCCACTCAGCGCCATCCCAGGCGCCGCTTAACAACTCCAGGCTACTCTCAGTCTATCTCCGCGGAACTACTCCCACTCAGCACCATCCCAGGCGCCGCTCAACAACTCTCAGTCTATCTCCGCGGAACAACTCATCAACGGTCACTGGGCGAAACTGAAAACCGATTTCCTTATTTTCCTTCCTTTCTCTTCCCCTTTCCCCATGGTCACTCCTTGAGGTTTTCACACACATTCTAACTACCAAGGCCTATCTAATCCAGGTCACAAGACCCTTCAGAATCATCTCCCTGATTCCTAGCATAGGTTCTAACATATATACAAACACAAGAACATACACACATGAACATATAACAAGAAACAACCACCAAAGAGGTGAGCAAACTAAAGTTACCCACACAAACTCACATAATCAAACTTCCACCATCAAAGAGGTGAGGAACTAGAGTTACCCACCTGGTAGAAAAACCTTGTGGTGGTGAGGGAGACTTGAAATGAACTCCGTAGAAGCCTTGGTGCCTTCCAAGCTTTTGGCCACTCTTCCCCAAGAGAAACTTGAGAGAAACTGTGAGTAGCTCACGGTTTTGAGGAGAGGAAAATGGGGAAAATTTGTGAGAAGGAGGGTGTTGTTCTTAGAGCTTTGTAGGGAGAATGAAAGTGTGTTTTTGTGGAGGATAAGAGAAATGAGATTTTGCTTAAAGATTGGGAAGAAGTCTCGGTTTTGGGGGAAGCTGAGGGTGAGGAAAATTAATTGAATAAATTGGATGAATAGTAGAAAGCATGGGCATAGGTATGGCTAGTGATGGGGTTTGGTTTTGGTGTGTAAGACAAGTAATGTGATGGTGAGTTTGGAAGCACCATTTAAGGGATTATCTTTGGATAAAATCCCAGCTCCAAACCGTGCAGCTCTTCAGTTCCAGCTGCCGAGAATTTACCTCTTTCCCGGTTCCGGTTCGCTCGCGTTTTATCGCTCGCAGTGTCGGTGCGTCGGGCACAGTCGTCCGAAAAATATTCCGTTTATACCGTCGCGATCCTCTAATTACCCCCTACCTAAGGGTATTATATTTAAGGGTGTTTGTAAATTTTTCTCCAAGGGATTATTTTCACGGACACCTTTTGTGCGTCAGAAAATTTTACCGGCAAACAACAGTTGTTCGGTTGTCTACCGAACTTCCCACAGCGACACGTTTTATTTCCTAAGGATATTTTACCTAATAATTTCCATCTTTATTTTCTAATCATGATTAGAAAATTAATTTGATATTTATGTTTATGATTATTTTTCTAAGAAAAATCGGGATGTTACATTAGGGATTAGGGGACCTTTTATTCTTATTCACGCTCCAGGCTGCTCAGGGATTTCTAGGTGTCACAGTTATACTAATTCCCTACCAGTTATTAAGATCCATACTAAGCCTGAGCAACTTTATCTAAATTAACTTTGCGAATGGGGAACCTATTCTTCATTAACTAAGTCATATGTTCTCTACCATACTTCCTAAGTCACATATGATCACACAACTCACATAATCATATAATTCACATAATAAGATTCAGTGTGCGTCCACTTATAACCGTGCACATTTCAATTATAAGCTTCTTCTCACCTCCACTTATGTACAGTTGTATATCACTTAGAGCACATACTCAAGCTCAACCCCCTCGTGACGGTGGCTATATCCAACACAAGCTACCTTTGTCTCAGTATCGTGAGGACCAGGCAGCGCTTAACCTGAGTGGTTCCTCTTTCCACGAAATATCATCGCTCACGATAGGAGCATCCATCCTTGTACTAGGGGTGGCGAGGAGATCTACCGCCGTCCTTGTGCTAGGGACGAGGTAATCCCAACATTCAGCTTGCCTTTCCTACCAGCTCCCCGCACAGCTAGGAAAAGATTGGTTTCCTTTAACATTATTACCCTTTATTTCCTTTTAGGGACTTAGTGACGTCACGTACTAGGGTTCCTTTCCTTTCATTAATTCATTTCAGATATCATTTTCCAGTCAAAAGTCCATATATCTTAGATATAATTCATCAGTTCATAACAATTTGCATACTTAGTAAAATTAGTATATCCATGGATAATTGCAAGCAGTATGAAAAGCTGTGTTTAAGCAAAGTTTTGGTGTTCAGAAAATAATAAGTTTCGAGAATGGGGATTCTGAACTCAATCAGGCCGCTCAGCACATAGGACGTGTCGCTCAACGCTCAGGCCACTCACCGCCCTTATAGGCCGCTCAGCGCACTGGCCGCTCAGCATGAACCCTAGCCGCTCAGTGATACCTGACGAGTTTCAGCCCCTAATTCCTGCAATTTTCCATGTTCCACAAGTCTCCTCAAATCCAAGCTTCAAAACCTTTCTTCCATCATTTATCATCCATTTTTAACAACAATAAACATACTTTCAAGTTTCCACAAATCATTTCCATCATAATCCCATATTTTTCTTAACAATCTATCCATGAAGCACATATAACATGTATAGCTCATATATTCACATATTCAAGTATGATCATGGCAATTCATCAAAGAGGACATATAGCCAGAAACTAACATATTCTAGCATAAAATATCACATGAATATCATCAAGCATCTTAGACCACATAGACAGTGGTTATGTCAGGTTTACCCAAGTTTGTCTGTACCAGTGTTTCCCGTGGACTTATAGCTTGCATTGATGTCTCCTAAGTCTTCTTGGGCTGAACTTTTCCAAGCTTTCCCTAGGGATTTTGAGGGCTTTTTATAGGGTTAGGTTAGGGAATTTCTGAAGAATTTGAACTGGGTTGGATATAGGAAGTGTCTGGGTCTCTGTTTTGACCGAATAACAGTAAATTGTATGATCAGACAGAGTTTTGGCAAGGTTTTCTAATTTTTACACAAAATTTCTGATTTGGGGGGTATTTATAGGCCTCTTGGCCGAAAATCCCTTTCCCATTTTGCCCTTGGGGCAAAATTCCCAAATGCCCTTATTTTGTCCTCATTCTAAATGTCATTTTCATGACTCACCACTTTGAATGTTGACTTGAGCCAAGTGGGCTGCTTCATGGCCGTGTGTTTTGGTGTTTCTTGGCCGGTTTTGTGGCCAAAAATTAACGGGCTCCGGCAGATCAATTTTGATCAGGTTTTGGCGTTTCCAGTCCCGGTACTCCGCGTGCGGCTGTTCTAAAAATATTCCGATCACATCATTGTGATCTCCTAATTTTTTCTAGGTAATATTCTAGGGTTATTTAGTTATTTATGAATGCTCGTCTGTAGCCATACCTTTTACGAATACTTTAGACACGCGGTTGTGTTCAGACGGCAGAAAGGGCTTGTTCTAGTGCCTGCAGAATTTTCAGAAAACGTACAGAAATATTCCTACAGACAATTTTTTGAATCCCAAGGGTTCCTAACTCCACTGATTCAATCCCAAAAATATAAATATCTAGACAATTATTTAGCAAAATTTCGCTAAGGGGAAAACAGGATGTTACATAGAACGAGGGTGGTGTTGTGGTAATGACTATCCAACGACATAGGTGGAGGGTGGTAAGGGTGGTGAAAGCTATCCAACTGATAGAGAAGGTTCCACAAGGTACATAGAGACTACCCTAAAGATAGAGGAAGAATCACAACTAACTCTTCTCTTTCAATTTTTTTTTAAAAAAGGGTTAAATATGTTTTTAATCTTTAAAATTAAAAATTGTTTTTGGTCTCTAAAAAAATTTCCATTAGAAATTAATCGCTAAAAATTTTTTGGTAAGTTTTAGTCCCGTGCTAACGTGGTTGTTAAATGTGACATGTGACATCGTTAAATATGACACGTGACACGTTACATGTGATACCACGTGACACATTTAACGGTACATCAACATTTAACGTTTCTTTCTAACAACAAGAACTAAAACTTACCAACAAAATTTTTCAAAATTAATTCCTAACAAAAAAAATTTCAAATATCAATTACAAAAATTTTAATTTTATAAAGATTAAAAACGTATTTAACCATTCTAAAAATAGTATAAAGGGCAAACGAAGAAAATGGATTCCTAGTTGTAACTGGTCCATGGCCCAACAACCAAAAAGGATTGAGAGAGCCAGCAACCAGCATCAAATCCAAGCAAATCTAGTCCACCTAAGAGATGGTGACACAATAAGAGGATCCATTGTTACGTGCGCACCTCTGATTCAGTTTGCAGATAAGTTCCACATGTTAGGTTCTATTATAATTGTGGAATTTGTATGAAGATTGGTGTAATAACGTAACAAGAACAGAGACCTACATATCTTTTCCTTCTCAAGCAATGAGCTACTTTTTAATAAATAATAAATACTAGTAATAATTAAAAAAGAAATCATAAATAAGGAAGAAATATACTAAAATACGAGTACATTTTGTGCACTGCTGGTGTAAAGCAACAATGCTTTGTCTTCTAATAAAAATGAAAAAAAAATTGTTGGTATTAAAAAGTTTTAAGTGAAGCAGACACTAGTATCCCACCAAGTCTCACAACACGGAGTAGAATTCAACTCTTCGCCTTTTTGGAATATGAACTCAAATTTTAACTAATTATGTTATTCTTATTACCATAAAAATAATTACATAAACTAAAATAAAAAAAATTATATGTCCATTTATTAAATTTCCATTAGATGATTGACTGTTTTTGGTACATTATTAGATGATTGATTGCCATTGCATAAAAAATTATTCTTAATAAAATATCTTTAATTGTTTTTGTTTGATAAATGTTATTTATGTGTTTTATATATTGAATATTGTGTTGACTCTTTATCATTATATTATTAGATAAAATTTTAATGATATATAAATATTATTAAAATCACACCAACCAATTAAATAGAAAGTGTACCGCTATAATAATACGATGATTACAAATAATATAATTCTTATTTAAACATGACATACTGACTTTGGTGTGTATTCTTTTGGGTTAGAGAGAGAGAGAGAGAGAGAGAGAGAGCATTTTATACATCAACAACATTTTGGTCCCAAAAAGAGTGCTGTCGTCAAATTACAGTTAGACGAGTTAGAAATGTGACACCTGTGCTGTGGATGTTATTGTTGCCGACTACTGCTTGCTTCACCATTTCTAATAATCTCCTGACTCCTCTATTGATTGCTTTAGCCGAAGTTTCCCTTTTTCAGTAATAGCAATAATGATAGTCGGAAATAAAAGAATAATGATAATATCACTTACAGCTACAAAAGATAACCTCAAATCCTACAAATGGACAGCTTAAGTGGCTGATTGATTTTATTATAATTTATTTTTTTTTTGCCGATGGCAGAAATTAATTCATTAAAAAAATGAACGAATTACAAAAAGAGGTTCATAAGAATAATTAGATGCAAAATAAAAAATTGGGAATTTCCAAAAGGTGGTACACCTTTGTTTTTAATGTAAGATTCTAAAACATCAAGAAAACATGAAAGTGTTTTTTTTTAGAGTTAGGAAAAAGGGGAGATGATTACAAAAATTAGTCAAAAAAAAAAAAATAATATGGCTTGGGTGTTTTTAAATCTCCTCAGCTTACAAGGATATGTGTCTATTTACAAAACATGAATAGAATCAAGATATAAGTATAGAAATCAACTTAATATCAAACTAAATCAAATATGAATTAATTACCTTGTCTGTCATAAATGGGAACACACAATTTGATCCCAACCAACATTGGCACAAGAACATTAGGGTTGAGATTCACACGTTTGATGGTGAAGGGTTAGATGAATAGGTCTTTAAGGTTTATCAATACTTTGAGATATATATTGTCCCTGTTGATGTGTGTGATGACCTTCGATTCCAACAGACCATTGTAGCAGTTCAAGAGTGTTGTAGCAAACGAGGTCACTCCAATGATCATAGATCACTACAGCAATCTATGTTGGTGGAGTGGTAAGTCCCACGTCATTGTTGAGAGGATATGCTTGCTCCCTCTATAAACAGAACCACCCTTGGAGTGTTTTGAGTTGCTAATTCACTCAAGAGCTCTCGATGGTTCCACTTCTAGTACGAACTCTCACCAAGCTTCAGTATTTTGTTTGTGGGGAAGTTGTGCCTCCGCATAGGGTAAATTCGTAGTCTTGTAGGGTAGTTTAGGGGGCAACGGGGCCCAGCGACAACGTTGTAACGATGTTAAATTGCCACAACAATACGATTCACTACAGTGATGCTAGTTCGCCACAACGAACCTAGTTCAATGTGGCAATGCCTGCAGAGTTAGTTTTCTTCCAAAGTTTAGAATTTCTCATGGTGGTGGTCTGTTGGATTATTTAGGTGCCAATGCTATGCCACTCGAAACTTCCACTGTCAGTGTTCCTCAGTCTTCAACCATTCCAAGTGAGTGGAGGTCCTAGCGTGTGGAAGGGTTTATTCCATGTGTTGTGTTCAGTAGAGTCAATTATGCTTTATATGTTTATGCTATTTTTGTATTCTTATTATTTTTATATTAGCATACGTCGGCCTGGGAAGAGAGATATATGCTTAGAGATAACATGTTAGAAATAATTGTTAGAAATAACATGTTTGAGGTGGATGAGTGTAGATATAATTGTTACTTAGTATGTTCAGTTACTAGTTACTTATTTATTGTTCAATTATTTATTACAGTTAAATTATATATATATANTATATATATATATATGCTTACATGTTCGTGAGTTTATAGTGGAGTCTACCAATTTAGTAGAAGTTGCTCTAAATAGCTTAGGCAGAACCTTTCGGACCTAGTTATTTATAATTTATATTTTGCTGAGTAGTTATTTGTTTTATGGATTCAATTGTAACTTGTTAAAGGGTTTTTATGATTATTCAGACTTTGTATGACATAATTATAAATCAATAATTATTTTTTAGGGCGAATACCTTGTTTGGTCCTTCCTAACTTTTCCTTAAGGCCCTAATTAGTCCCTCAATAAAAACAAATTCCTCGTTAGTCCCTAAGCTTTTCTGTTGTCAGCCTCATTAGTCTTTCTGTCAAGTTTCACACCAACGGAGTCCTACATGGCACTAACGTCATTTTCTCTCTCCCAATCACCACCAACATTCCCTCTCTCCTCTTTCCTACTCATCATCACGCCTCTTAAATGACATTGTTTTGGCCTTAGCCCCAAAAATGATGTCATTTTCATCTCATACGCAATTTTGAGATATTATGCAAAATTGCATTAGGTAGGAATCGAATCCAATGTACAAGAGTGTGGAGAGCACTCCCCCTCTACTAGGATATTGTGCCTCGCAGCGAAATAGATCAGCATATCCGCAATTGGCATAGGATATTCATCCTTTGGAGTTGTCCCATTCAGATTCCTAAAATCTATGCAGATTCCTAATTTAACATTCTTTTTCATAACGAGGATGATGTTAGAAACCCATTCGACATACCTTGCCATCCTTATGAACTTAGCATTTAGAAGCCTCCGAATTTCCTCTTTGATCTTGTGATTAATTTCTGGAGAAAACCTCCTAGACGCCTACTTGACTGGTCTTGCATTCCTTTTTAATGGCAGTTGATGTTCGACCAAGTCTCTGCTCAGCCCTGATATCTTTGTGTACTCCCATGCGAAGTAATCTCTGTTCTTTTTAAGGAAGTCGACCAATTTATCCCTAAAATGGTTAGATAATAAGCTACCGATATAAGTTGGTCACCTCTATTCTCTAGTTCGAATACCAATTTCCTACAAGGGATCTTGTACTTCTACTTTTTATTTACATTAATCAAAGGTTTTTCAAATCCTAAGGCGTCCAAGTCATAAATACAATCCAAATTAAAATTATCCAACAAATATTGGCTACATATGTCGATTGTCTGGTAAAGAAATTCATCAAATCCATTACATACTATCGACCGACTTACCCCCGACCCTAGGCTTTAGGAACAGGCCTTTTGAGACAATATAGCATCCCTCATAATGCTCAGCACCAAATGTATCTGGATTGACCTCAAGAGGTTTTACCTTTGGATTGTAGACTTTGAAATCTACATGCAACTGCTCCAGATAAAAGAGACTATCGTCTGCTCCAATTTCTTCCAAGCATTTGTCTTTGTTCCATATGATCATCTTTTGATGGAGTGTTGACGGAATGGCCCCAACTGCATGAATTCAATCTCGAGCCAACAACAGATTGTAGCTCGCCTTTGCTGGGACTACTACAATGGTGGTTGCCCTATCGATGTTTCCAACCCTTACTTTCAATACGACCACTCCAGTGGCCATTGTTGCCTTCCCGTTGAAATCAGTTATGGCAATGTTAGTTTTAACCAGATCAATATTTTCTTACCTATATTTTCCAACATGCTGATGGACGTTCCTCCGTCCACTAACACCCTGTTCACCATCTTTTCCTCCACCATAACCTTGGTGTGAAGAGGTCGCATGTGTGCTTTAGTGACTTCGTCTGGGTACTCGAACAAGAAATGGTTTGAATATTCATCGTCTATGAATAGACATTCCCATCCTGGAAATGCGTCGAAACAATCCTCTGGGAAGTAGTCAAGATTCTAGGTCTCTTCAAATTTAGCTGGGAGAAAAGATACGACACCGACGAAGTTGTCCCCATAGGCATCCCCTAACTCATCCATGAAGTCTATATTAAAATCTCCAGCCATAAAAGCGTTTTCCTCATAATTAAAAACAACATCATTATGCCCAATCGTCCTTTTTCTCTTGGTGGATGAAGAGTGATTTTCCTCTTTCTCAACTGTGCTTTGAGCACTTCCAGCTCGGCCCTTTCGAACCCATTTGTACAGGTTCACAGGAGCAAAAAGTCCAAAAGTGTCTTTTGGTCTCGTCTTGCTGAACGACGCTCCCAAGAATCTCGCACTTCCTCTGGCTTCATCCAGGTTCCTTTGCATGATCTTTTCCGCCACGGTTCTCTGTGGCGCAGCCATCCTTAATGTTGTTTTGCCACTTGCTTCCTTGGTTCCTCCACCTGTTGTTTCCACAAGTTCGACCCTTGCTGTCTATATCTTCTTTGATTCTAGTTCCATTTATTTCACCCACCTCTAAGGGAGTAAGGTGCGAGTGCCCTAAAATTTTGGACCCAAGTGTTATTAACCACCTGAGCGGGGGGGACCCTCATCCTAGCGATCGTTCCTTCCAGCACTCTGTTGACCACCACTACATTCTTCATTTTTTGGGTGTTCGGGTGGAACTCATGGCACATAGGTTTGGCTTCCACCAAACTTTTCAACTTTATCTTTTCAAGCCTCTCCACTCTTTGGCTCTTCTCGTATTTTTTAGCAGCAACCCTTAGAATACAGCACTACATCGAGGGCATAGTGCCACATCGACCTCTTCTTCTTTCTGCCTTAGTAGAAAGTCGACCAATCCCTCACATACTTGAGGGTATATGGATTTTCCCTCTTCCTCGAACTGACTAAGATTTTGGTTTTCTTCATAATCGTCCTCATTTATTTCGTGACTGCCAATTTCGATCACGTTTACTGGCAGGGTCGCCACTTCTAGGAAGGTAGAGTTCATCTCAAAAGGGTCGTTATCTACCATCATCCTTTCCTTATCACCGAACTTCAATTTGCCTTCATTGATTCCTTTTTGTATAAGATCCCTGAAACAAACACAATTGTAAGTCTAGTTAGTGTAAGATAAATGGTGGTTGCAAAATCGATGGCCCTTTAATTCTTCCGTCGAGGGCATTTTTACCCCTTTGGGAAGGATTATTAATCTTCCTTAAATAAAATATAAAATATCTGATCGGCTTTTGTAATATCAAAAGAATATATTTTATCAGGGGAATGGATAGAATTCATTTTATCCTTTCCTTTATTGGGTTGTAATGCGCTACATACATATGGTGACCCAAGCTTAAGCTCGGTAGCTAATACTTCCCTATCTCCTAATTTGTCCTCTATAACTTCTTAGTTGACAGCTTGACTATCAATGCAAGCGATTTCCTTATTAAAAGGTTTCTTGACCTTAGCTCTTTCGACCCTTTCCTTCTCATACCTGAAAAGTTCTATTTGCCTAATCTTTTCGACCAAGGTCTAGAGGTTGATTACATGTTGATTTACTACATGTTCCCTAAGGTACAAGTCTAGCCCTCCAATAGCAATCTTGACCATTTCAGATTCGAGGAAAGGTGTAAAACATCAATTTCTCAATGTCCTAAACCAAGCCAAATAGTCATCTATCGACTCATTACTCCCTCTTCTTACTCTAAAAAGGTTGGTCAATGTGACTTTTGCTTTTCCCCTAAAAAATTGTTCATGAAAACTTTTTTTCTAATTGAATCCAAGTATGGATTGAGTCAGGATGTACATTCGAGAACCAAGTCAAAGCGTTCTTTGTTAGGGCGAAGGAAAATATCTGATCTTGAGACACTAGTTGGTGGTTACCTCCCCAATCTCTAAGGTATACCTAGCTATGTATTTGATGGTCGACTCACCGCTCTCTCCCGAGAACTTGGTGAGTTCCTTGGGGGCTTTCCAACCTTGACGCATCTTTACTTGGTGCACATACTCAGGGAAGCCCGACTCAAAGAATGATTGGTTGGCATATCCCATATTAAAGCTGAACCGATTTAGATTATGTTTGACCGTTCAGGTGATATTCTGTTGCCCCCTAGGTTATTTTGTCTCACCCTCTCAACTTTCTCATCAGGGTTATGTTGTCATCCTACTATATGGACTTCATTGGGGACAACTTCCTCGTCAATGGGTTGTATTCGACTAGAATAGTTCGTAGGCTCGTTAATGTTCATTGCCGAGGAGATTCTATTAACTTGCCTTGTAAGAAACTCTATTCTGTGGTTGTTGTCGTGCACCATTGGGTTTATGACCGTAGTTGTTTGGTGAGTCACCATATTGGCTTACTCGTGGTAATTCTCTAAGGCTTGTTGCATCTGAGTAGCCAATGATTCAACCGTGTTTAAGGGTGGGTTATTAGGCATTATCCTCGACAGTTCAGGATAAGAGGCCCTCCTCTAGGCCTTAATGCCATACTTGGGATTGTTGCCATATTAGGTGCAATGTATCCACCATAAACTGTGTTTGGCAAACTAGTTGCCACTGCTGCTATATATAATGGGTTTTGATATTGATATAGATACATCTGTATCCCTTACTAATGAGGGTACATATCGTGGGGGGTCATAGCCTGGGGGTAATCCATATGGGGGAACCGTTGCTAGTGTTTGGTGTTGGTGGAATGTTTCTGTCTTCCTTGATCCTAACCTGTGTCAACATAGGTTCTATTGACATGGACAAAGAAGGCTGGACAGAATTGGTTTTCCCCTCACTAAAGCTAATCTCTACGGACAAAGACATGTGTGATAGGGTTCTTTTGTGTAAATAAATCACGTAACCTTGTGCTTTTGCATAAAATTATAAATAAATAAATAAAAACAAACTAACCAACCCTCAAGCGAGGAGTTTCATACTTAAAATGAGACGAAATTATCAAAGATATTAATTGACATGTAAACACGTTGGTAGTTATAGCTTGTATTTATACTATTGAATACTGTTTACTAATAAATAAATAAAATCCTCCCAATAATTATCATATCTAAAATTTTAAATGATTTTGCTATTTTTTTTTTGTGTTTTTGCCTTTAAAATTTTCTAAAAAATAATAAAAATAAAAATAAAAAGATCTTATCGTTTGTTTTCATTATTTAATTTAATTATTCAAAATACTATTAAAAAAAAAGGGTATAAAAATGAAAGCATAAACCAATCCAATCAAACTCTTAATACTACTCCTCTTTCTAGAAGTTTAAATCCATTTCCATTACACACCACTCATGTTACTAGGCATTGTTAGTTTTTAATAAGTAGTTAGCATTGTTAGTTTTTTTTTTATCAAGATATTTCCAAACTCTATTACCTTGGAATGAGATTATGGCGTCTTTGTTAAGAATTGAATTGAGATTCTCCTAGGACATTACCCAACCTCGTATTGGTTTAACATTGTTAGTTTGATGCTTGAGTTAGTGCACTTAAAAAGGAGAAAAAAAATCATTCAACTCCTTAAATTCATATAACATTCTCCTTTTATTTTCATTCAGGTGTCCAGTTAGTTTGTGTTGTGTGCGAGTATTAAGGAAATGATTAAAACAATATGGAAGTAAAAAAAATTTATAACACTTTACACAATTACTCTTATTTAATATAGAGATAATATGAGTAGTTGGAATTATTAGTAATGTATAAACATGAGATAATGCTTATTTAATAAAATTTTAGTAAAAAATAGAATAGTTTGTGATATAGTTGAAGTTATTAGTAGTGTATAAACTTGAGAGAGTGTTTATTTAATAAGAGTATAGTAAGAAATAGAGTAGTTAATGTGATATAAATTTAGAAAATGAACAAATAATTATAAAAATAACGAAAAGTGAACAAGTAAAAAAAAAATGTTTGGTATGATGTGTGCACCTTGTGTGTGTGAGAGTAGGCCACATGATAAGAGCATTTTTGTTCACTAAAATACTAAAAAGAAACATCCAAACTATCCGTTTCACATAAAACCTTCTTGAAACCACCATTCCAAGCCAAAAAGCCGACCGTGTCAAATAGGCCACAACTCAACATGTAAAAGACCTTCAGCAACCGCACACTACCGGAGCAAAATCCATGTCTCATCGGTATTTCTCAAGACGCAACCAAAAACCGACAGCAGTCCGCTCAACAAAAACACTACCATCTGCGTTAATTTTCACAATCCCACCAGGAGGCGGAATCCAACATGCAAATTGCAAAACATTGAGGAGATTGAGCATTTAACTCCAAAGCAGCAAAACGGGCCCAACAAGCAGCCACCGGTGCAAAAGCTTCCTTATTTCTGCTCCGTCAAATCCACCAAATCCTAGCCACCAAGGAAAAAAAGAAATACAGATGGACTAGAAACCCACTATGAATCGAAGCAAGAATATCAAACGACATAAAACTAGTCACGCTATGAAGACCCAAGTTCATCCAAATACACCAAGCATTGGGACAATTCCTGAGGCAATGCAGAATGTGGTCAGTGTCACCACATCGAGTACAACCAAAAGAGGAGCAAACCACATCGAGCACAACCAAAAGAGGAGCGAAGGCCACGATGATGCATGTGTGAGTGATAAACTGATAATAGAAAAAAGGGAATAGCTCGTGTTTTTAAATTTCGCCTAATTATAATTTATAAATAAAAAATAATAATTACAATCTACTAGGTTTTCTCCAATTTTATTTTCTATATCCAAAAAAAGTGGTATTCAGGTCAATCTCTTAATGTTTTTTTTTTTTACTTTTGTTCTTCTAAAGTGAATTTCATTCGTTGTGGAAATTCCATTTTCCCGGGAAGTTTAGAAGATTTGCTTAGCCTAGTAATCTCCCTTGCGGTGGCAGAGGGATATGGTTATTAGAAATGAAGACTCGCAAATGGAGACTAATTTGTGCTGCAATGTGTTTGGCTAGGATGGCTATTATCAAATGAACGGTGTGATAGCAGCCCGTAAACCCATTCAACAATCATCACGACAGAGATCTATAAGAGAGGGTATGAAAGTACGGAGATCTCTATGAGAAGGAGATCGAATGAACTTAACCCATCTCAATTACAATCAGATGAAAAGAATTACCGACTTTTGCATTAGTTTATTTATTACTAATTCAAATAAGAAAAGGGTCGGTGACTTGTCTAACAAAAATTACAAATCTAACTCCAATTTGTTTCTTCCATTAAAGAAATGTGCGGGGGTGATGACTCAGATCACAAATTTTTTAGTTCCGATATTTCCTCCCCTTGTATATGGGTCGATGACTTGTATGGCAAATTACAAATTTAGTCCCGATATTTCTTACGCTGCAGAAATGTGCTGCAGAAATGTGCCGAGTCCAAAGAAATCAAGCAACTGAATTGGAACAATTTTGAACCAAAACAGGATTCTATTAGGATCCGATTACAGACAAAGTAGTGTCAACCGGCTTATTTAGTCCTTTGTTGACGCACATTTTCCCCTACACTAAAAATTTCCCTATAAAAATTTGTTCATTCCCCCAAAGTAACATTTTTTTTCCCTTGCTAATGATCTAAACTCCAATTACAATCAAACATTAACAAGCAAAAAAGCCTTCATCCCCCGTCCATTTTCTTCCCCCTTCCCTTAATCATATACTTACGTTCTCCAGTTATAAATGACAATTTTTCATTCACTAGTTTCGTTTCCTTGCCACCATTCAAATTAAACTAACGTCGTTTTCGTTGGAATTGGACCTTCGTTGATCCTTCCTCAAATCAACCACCACCACGCTCACGTTATCCTCACTGTGCCTCGCCAACGCCAGCTTTGTCAGCAGGATGGACGCGTCGGAGCACGCCCTGTCGGATCCGTCCGCCGCAACGTCCATCCCCGCCGGAGACCCCGGCGACAGAGATGGCCGCTTCTGCGCCTTGAGGCACATGCGCACCACCCCGCACGCGGTGTCATTGGACACCACGTCCCACAACCCGTCGCTCGCCAGTATCAAACACTCGTCATCGTCGCTCCGTTCCATAACCGTCACCTCCGGTTCCGAGATCACGTACGGTTTCAAGTAACTATCCCCTGAAACGAACAGGTAACAGAAAACAGCTAAAATTTTAGAACCGCCTCAGCTACAATGCGCCGGTGGCGCCATTTAAAAGAAACTAAAATAAGCGCACCATGCTATCGTGCGCACTAGTTATTTTACTCACCTATGGCTCTTGACATGGCTAGCATCCCAAGCACTCTCGGAACGTCCCAATAGATCACGCGCCCTCCCGCGGCTTGAACCCGGAGCAACTCGTCGGGTCGGTCGGGCTGCACAAAACGGATCCGAACAGAGTCAGGTCACGTGAAACGCGTTTGTTTCTCGGGAAAATGTAACGAAAATTAAGAGGCTGAACCGACCTTGTGATCGGAGGAGAGCGGGATGGCGACGCCCTTGCGGCAGAGGACGGCGCGGGAGTCGCCGCAGTTAGAGACGACGACTTTGTCGGGAGTTACCACGGCGACGACGGCGGTGGATCCGACGGCGTCGCAGTGCGGCGTCTGAAGCTCGCAGCGGCACGATGAGGTTTCGTTGCTCTGGCTCCAGCTCTGAATCTCGTCGTCCATGCGAGAGAAGGCTTGCTCCATCATCGACTTCCACTCCGATTCGCCCTTCGCACCGTTGATCTCTTCTTTGACGATCTCGTGCATCCTTTCCTTGCACACCGTCGCGACCTGCAGAACCAAAAACGCACACAAAAACGTTAATAACCATAACCAGATCGACTAATAGTACTAGCTTAAACTGAAAATCGGAGGAGTGTTTAATTACGTGGGAGCAACCGTGACCGTCGAAGACGCCGAAGTAGTGGAACCCCCTCTGACCCTCACGGCAGAACGATGGACGCACCGAGACCGAGTCCTCCATGTCCCTCCTCCTTCCGCAAACGGACGTCACGCCGAACTTCGTACTGTCTCCAACTTCCCCGTTTCCCAAGCCCTCCGCCGTCAAGTTCGACGGACGAGAAGCCGCCGAGCGTTCCAAATCCGAAACGGCGTCGTCGTTGTCGCCATCTACTACCTTGGATCCGCGATTCTCGCGTGCGTTCTCGAAGTCCCTCGGAATCACGCAGAGATCTATCCTCTGGCGTTTCCGGGAAGCCTCCAGCAGCGGAGGAGCCGCCACGTCGGCCATTAGCCTCGGCGGCAGCATGTCCAGGCTCCGGCGCCGGGAAGGCCGCGTGCTTGGCTCAATTGGAGCGGCGGCTTCGCCCTCTCCAACAATGCCACAGCAAATCCCAGCCATTCAAAAACGAAACGAAACGAAACGAAGCGATGGGAGATCGAAATTGTATAAAACTTGTAAGTTGTTTCACTTGTTATAATTTATCGCACAACACAAAGAGCGCAGTGTATCAAAAAGGCAATAGAGAGAGAGAGAGCGCAAAAGGAAGTGAATGAAGGGCGACGGGGGTGAGTTGCTTTTTCTATAGTGAGGAGAAGGGGGGAAGTCCACTCGCGAATTCACCTGGGGGCCACACTTCACGACGGGCAGCCTGCCCATCACTGTCAGGGGCACAATCCCGGCCGTACGTTTGGTGAGATGGAACGTCGTGGCGTAATATGAGCCGTTGATGGGGTCGCGGTCCGGGTTTGGCAGTGGAACACGTGGTGGTGTGAGCCTTTTTTAAACAAAGGGGGTGTACGTGGCACCAATTATTTGGATCCACGGTAGGAATAGATGTTGTTCCTTTTCTGACACGCATGTGGCCCGCTTCCTTCTTATTCCCCTCTCTCTCTCTTTGGCAATTCTAATTCCAAACTCTAGTTTGATTTTGGTTAGTTTGAGTCTTACCCCCATAAATATTTTCCCACCTGTTTTTTCCTTATCCTTTTGCTTTTTCTTTTCAATTTTTGTTTTTTTTAATAATAATTAGATCTCTATGTATGCCACATTTCGATCTGTTAAGACACTCGGCTGAAATATGTAACCACGTGGCTCCGTCTTAGGATACGAGATTCCGGTTCGATTCTAATCTTCACGCTCGCTCCACCTTCATGTACACAGCACGCGCCTTTAGGTCTCTCACACACTCGTCTTCTTTCTTACCTAGGTCTACTAGACCTATTTGAATCAAAAGAGCATGTTGTTATTATTATTATTATTATTATTATTATTATTACTTTATGACTGCTATATGAATATATGAAATCATATGAAGCCAGATATTAGGCTAAGATGAATTTTAAAATGTATGGATTATTATTATGGGTGGCATAAAAAAGATGAGTAGATTCACATTTTTTATATACGGAAATGTTTCTTTGAGATATTATAGCCAGTGTTTAGAATTTTAGTAGAAGTTCACAAGAAACAATTTTTCACGTAGAAGTGCACAAGAAACAATTTTACACTTCAAAGAAGTGAAGAAAAACTCACTTCTCTTGTTTCCCATAATCAATTATAGTCTCCTTACTTATTTTTAAGTATGCATAATAATGTTGTCATTACTCTTAACATAGGTCAACGTATAAGATTAACTTATTATCATAAACCGGCATTACTCATTCTATATTGAAAATATTCACAAAATTTTTGTGTTTACTTGAGCGCCGAAATACTTTTATAAATACACTATGTCACCATCAACAGCCAAGCATAGGTCGAATGTTGGGATTTCCATCAAGGCACATCCAAATTAAGGATGGGAACAGGCCACGGCCTTAACAAGCTGAGCTTGTGTCATTAATTTTTTACCTGAGCTTAACCTATTGACTATCAAAGGATTTGTTTTTTTTGCATGGCCTAACCTGTTTGAGAGGTCTGGCCTAGTCTAGCCTAGAGCCTAGCATGCCAGCATATTTATTTTTTTTAAAACTAAAAACTTGTTTATGATGACCTATTAACCATGGCTTATTTACCGTGGTCTATTTAATATTTATGTTTACATAAAATAAATATGTTTGCATAAAATGTGATACTAGTGTAATGGTTAAGGCATTGTGTGTCTCCAGTTTGAATTACATTCAAGATAATGAGTGTTTAATTTTTTTTAGTAAAACACATATAAATATTTATAAAACAGGCCGACTTGACAGGCCTAATAGGCTTTTGAAATGGACTGGGTCTGACCTCTTTACCTAAACAGGCTTTTAAAAGGCTTGAACTTAACTTTTTTCTTAAATAGGTCAGGCTAGGCCAGTTCACTAATAGGCCAGGCAGCCTGACTTGTTGCCACCCTAATCCAAATCCATCTATTGTAACTTCATTCCTTATAAAGTTACCCTAAAACATAAAGCAATGACACGAAAATGATACTGGACTCGGAGATATATATACACCAATTTTGAAAATTGTGAGGACACAAACATAACATATATATATATATATATATGTGTGTAAAAAAAAATCAAAATTTATAATAACATACTTATATTTTTATTGATGGCAAACTACTAACTTCTAATATTTTCTAATCTCCTTTCATAATATATAGAGCATTATAGATACTTTCTTACATCAATACTTACTAATTCTCTAAGGTTATCTCAATGACGAATTTAAAATTTTATTCCACATTAATGTATATATGATATATATTAAGAAGTACGGACACTTCGTAAGAATGTCGTGTTTGAGTAAAATATATTTTACTCAGACACGTTTATTGAAAATGACTTACTATTTAAAATTTTTTTACTCAAACATGATAGTCTTACAAAGTATCCATACTTCCTAATATATACATTAATGTGAAGTAAACTTTTAAATTCATCATTAAAATTATCAACTTCATTTAAATCAGTCTCTAAATTATAAAAATAACCATATAAATTTTTGAATTTACAAAAAAATCAGCCAAATTAATCTATAAGATAATTAATTTGACTAACTTTTAATAATCTTAAAAATTAATATAATATTTCCATAATTTAATAATAAATTTAATTGATGCCACAACAACTTTAAAAATTAATTTAAAGGTTTGCAGTTGACGACTCCGCAAGAACTTCTCCAACGTACCGAGATGGAAGCTGTGAAGGGGAGACGCGCGTGGCGTGCGTTTGGGAGTGTGGGGTTGAAGAAAAGGGGGGGAAGGTTCGGCCGTAGTTGTGCCGATTCTCAAAACCTGTCCAATGAAAGCGATCTACGTAACAAGCGATATTTCGACACGTGTGGGACCGCATGTCAAAGGCGATTGACGCTTGCAGAATATCTTGAGAGCTTTATCATAATTGCTAAACGGGACGCGTGGCTGCTTCCTTGCGTGGATCCGAAAGTGCAATGCAACGCACCCCACCCTACCTCCCTCGTTTCCTATTTTCTTATTCCTACCCAGTCTTTCGTTTTTTCAAAATACGCAAAGCAAGGGAGGAGACCCTAAACCCCACCTACCTGCTTTTCTCCCCCACCCCCCCTCGTCTCAATGTGTTTCACACGACACTTGTCACCTCTCTGTCTATTCCTTTCATCAACTTAATTAATGCTATGAACCTTCTCTCATGAAGAAATTGTTAATGGTTTGT
Organism: Nissolia schottii; assembly: GCA_003254905.1. Taxonomy (NCBI): domain Eukaryota; kingdom Viridiplantae; phylum Streptophyta; class Magnoliopsida; order Fabales; family Fabaceae; genus Nissolia; species Nissolia schottii. The sequence continues at coordinate 35,469 of QANU01027679.1, read as the reverse complement.
TAGATTGGACTAGGATAGAAATTGAGAAAAATAAAATAAAGAAGAAAAAAAAAGTGTTTCTTTTTGTATTGGGATAGAGTTATAATTTTATGACACGTACTAATTTTTCTCATATTAGAGGAAAAACCTTTTTTTTTTGGTGGGAGTCATTATAATTTTTTCTTTCCTTATATTTTCTTGACATTCAAAAAGAAATTGATTATGTTTTTTATTCATGTCAAAAAATTGCATAGTTTTAGTATTTGACATTAGTGGGAATTTGATTTTAGCCTTTATCGTTACTAAAACTCTTTTTATTATTAACGTGACTAACAAAATGTCGTATCGTTAATATTACGTGAATAATATAAGCTCATTAATGGACCCATGAATTGACTCAAATTGGACTCATAACTGCTATTAAACTTACCTTTGGGTGGTGAATTGGTCATAATTTAGGAGCAAATTCAGATCAAATAGCGATTTATTGACTAAGTTATTAATTAGATGAATTTATTTTTGCTTACATAACACAATTAATATGGTATTCCGTTAGTCACATTAGTAGTTAATATAATTTCACTAACAATAAAAAATAAAGCCATGTAATTTTTTATATGTTTGTATTCAAATAATAATAATAATTTGGGTCTCTAACTAAATCTTAAAAAAATTTCTTAACTAAATGTCAGGGAGAGCTTCTGGCTTTAAGTATACAACAACTTTAAATTCTTGAATTAACTGTCTAACCTTTTGAGTGCCTACAAGAGAGATTAGTCATTAAGCCCGATCGGTAAACACCATAATTATGTACCAAAAATTTTTTAGAAATTCATCGTGAACCCAAAAAATATTTAAACTTGCTAAGTTAGTTTCTCGCCTACATGACACAAATTATATGCTATATTATCAAAATATAATTCCATTTAATAATGAAAAAGAGTTTAATTCATATTTATCGTCGCAGTTAAATTTTTTTATATTCTTAACTACTTAAATTTTATCATATTAAAATAATCAGTTAACATTTTTCTTCGTTTCTTAAAAAATTATATAAAAATAAAAAGATTTAGTTAAATATTAGTGTAAAATTAAATAATACTTAATAACTCTTTTTTTCTTTGACCCTTCTCTTTCTCTCTCTAGTCACTATGCTTAGGCTTAGGTGCAATAATCACGTCCCAGATTCTTTCTATCAATTTATTATCATTAGCCCCCCTTTTACTCATTTTAAATATTAGCATTCCTTTCTTTTCCCACCGATGGCTTATCACACGTAATAAGTCATTTGAGTAGTCATCAGAGACACGTATGAGAATCACATAGACAACGTGAGAAAATGTATGTAGATGACAAATGGCGATGTGTGTAATCACGCTTAAGTTTGAAATTCGTTGGGCACTTGCGTGCAAGTGTTGTAGGAGGAATTGCACCATGGCATGGAATATAGATATATGACTACAACAGTCGAACAAGCCACCCGGTCCAGGATAATGATATCAGTTAATGAAAAATGTATCACTGGCGTGCAAGAGTTGAACTAAATATTCTTAATTATAAAAGTATTAACCTTACGAGCTAATTAAAGTGCCAATATAAAAGTGGTTAGTTACCTAACAAAAACAAATTGTGTGTGTTGTGAGCAACTAAGGGTATACATAGCTGGGTCGGGTTCGATTAAATAAGACCATCTAATTCAAATTTTTTATTGGTTCATTTTTTTTTATGGTAACTAGAGCTCTGAATTTGATTGGGTCATTCTTTTGGGTTAACAAATTCGATAATAACTTGATTAATGATTGAATATATTAATTTAAAGGGTTTCGCTAGCCAATGCTCTGGACGCATTGGTTGCAGAGGTTAAAATAAATTTTTTTAAATTGATTAAGCAATCAATGTCATTAAAAACATATAAATTTCACATTTTTCAATACAAAATTATTATATATGTTTTCTTAACAAATGTACTTAAGACATTTGATAGCAAAATCCTAACAAAATATAATAGTAGGTTAGGCAAGACTTTTAGATCTCGACTAGTTGGATTTAATTTGGCCTAAGATCAAACAGGTGTATTGGCCAATTAGTATTGGCATCAACTTCATCTGTCCTGGCTACTAAACAATTAATAACATTTACTCAGCTAAGTTCATTATACTAACTAAAGTTGGGTTTGTATAAAAGAAATGATAAGATGATAATTATTTAAGATAATTTTGGAACAATTATATTCATAAAAATGTAAGATTTATTATAGGCCTCATTATAATGGAACCTACAGTGAATCTTATACTTTTGTGAGTATAATTATCTTAAAATTGTCACAAACATGACATTATGGAAGGCAATGCCAAATCTCTCCAAATTAGAATAAAATTTGAATTGCAAAATGGAGCGCTCGTTATTCTATCATAATGGGATTATTCTAACTTAACGGGAGGCGTGATTTGAGTGCTCCACGTTTTGCCTTAATCCATGCTTCAGATTTGATCTGATTCATGATGGGTGTGCGTTGGGTCCAAATGACCCATCATACCTAGGTGCCTGGGGTCTTGTCACACATCGAGAAATGTTGTGGACTAATATCATGCACTCCAAGTACTCTTGTGGTTATGAGGATCTCCATACCATTTGTAACAAGAACACTGTGATACCCTAGAAATGTCACTGACACGCAAGGGACTAGTTCTCTTACAAAAGTTTCTAATGTCGCATAATTTTTAGAAAAATACATACTTTTTAAATAAATAAATAAATAAAATCTATTAATTAAACTAATTGGTCTTTAAATAAAGAACTAAACTATTACATAAAATATCCTTTAAATAAATATTAAAAATAATGCTTAACCGGTTCTTGTCTGTGTTCTAATGGAGCACTCTAAACTGACATAACTAAACAACTACTAAATACTCCACTGCAAAGTGAAACTCACGAAGTTCCGAACTGGTAGAATCTATTGGATGAGAGGAGTATCCTCGTCAACACTATCTGAAAAAATATTGCAGAGGGCTGAGTCATCGCTCAGTGAATGACAGACCCCACGGCGACATGAGACATTTCATAGACATGACAAATATATGCAATATATAATATAATATAAATCAAAAGCATTATATAGTTTATATTACATAGTACATAATACATTTAAAACATGACACTGGGCTTCATGGGATGCCTATGTCCGGGCCTCAATTATTCTATATGTTGGAATCCTAATCTTTGTTATGATCGTACAAGGTATACTAGAGTCAATGTGGATTGTCGCTAACGTATAGTTTTATTCTAAATCTACTCTCATGAAAAGGCTATAAACACATTAACTGATAACACAACATAACCAACTTATTCATAAACATGCATACACATGCAACATGACATATTTAATACATAAAAATTTATGGTCTCATGGAGTTCTAAAATAATCTGCATGATTTTCTAAAATAGTTTCATAAATATTTTCATAAATTAGAAATTCCTAAATAACTAACTAACTTCATAGACATTAAAGGAAAATAATAAATTCCTCCTCCCAGGGTTTTATAAAACATGCATAGTAAAATAATTTTCAAAATAAATACATGGTCTGAAAAATAAACTGTGGAGAAAGCCACTCACCTGGAATGACTGACAACACTAACACTAGGAGCTCCTAAACGTGGACACCCTATGTGAAAGCACTGCTTCCCCACAGGAAAAATAAAACTAGAGCTAAGAGAAAGTTCGCACTCAAAGCACAACATCTAGAGCTCTCTGAGTGAATTAACAAGTAAAACAATCAGGGGAGGCTTTTATTTGTAAGGAAAAACTGAATTGCTAGTCAAGTCACTGACCTCCATGCTGTTGCAGCGCCCAAACAACACCGAGTTGTTGAAGTACTCGACTCCCCCTTTTTATTCCTAAAAAACTATAGGTTGTTACAGTCGCCTCTAATGCTTGGAGAGAAATTGTTTGTGTGTGACCTATGGTTAGCAAAAACATTATCAGGAGAGTGGGAGACGGGCAGTCAATTAGATTTTGGCATGATCACTAGATAGTTGGCATTAACGAGTTGAACGACTTTACCATCCAACATCTTGACACCACAAATAGTAATGTTGTAGTGACAGATTTCTCAATAAATGGTGACTAGGATTAAGTAAAGCTTTTACATTTTCTTGGCCCTGATTTAGTGGTATTTTATGGGAATTTTGGTCAATGAAGAATTATGGACGGTTCACCACAAATATGAATAAAAAGATTTAAAAAGAGAGGGATTACAATGTAATTCCTCTATTGAATGGATCCTTTCAGTGAGAATGCGAGTTTGGAAGAAATAAATTATCAATAAATGTGAAACCTTGAACAATTCTCGGAATTGTATAAGTACAAAGATAAATTGATACAAAAACAACAAAGTATAAAAATTGATAGACAATAACTCCAGTCCTAAGAAATAAAAAGACAGAAAACAAGTAAATGGGAATTACTTGATTCTTCTCTAGACTCGAATGTCACTGGAACTTTGGTGAGTGTGTGAGAATTTTACAAGCAAGTGTTTTCTAATTCTAACTTTTGCTCAGGCGTCCTATTTATAGGCATTGTGGTCTTCATGTATATCTGCCACGTGTCCACCAAACGGTTGGCATTTGCTTCAGAGTCTCCACATTGCTCCACTCCGTGGATAATTCACTAATCAATCCTCTAAAGTGTGTTGTACGTCCCTTGTAACTGATGTGTACTCTGTTGGTAACTCCTCTAATACGTGTTTTGAATAACTCCCTTGCCTTCAATTTTCAATTTCAAATAGAAGCACCAACAATTATTTTTCTTTATACCCTTGTATTGGACGACACAAATGACCATTATCTCTTTCTCTTAGTTTTGAAAATCATTCAAGTTTCAAAGAAGGTCACTATTTTTAGACTCATCCGAGTGGCCCTATCTGTACGAACCTTATGTTATCTGTGCATTTTTTAGATCACTCCTTCTCATTTTGTTGCCACTTTACTATAGCTCACACTCACAGGATCGCCTCTAGCTATCCTTCTATTTGGTCGATACTTATGGTTTGACCTTATAAGGTCGCTTTTTATTCTTTGATTTGGTCCATACCTCTATTGTGAGTTCTCAAGGTCGACTACTACCCCTATCTTATATCATCAAGATCGGCTAAGGAGGGTCGCCTAGCCTGATTCTTTCTTAGATGACTCATCCTTAGTTCTTGTTCTTTGACATTCCCTTGTATTTTATTTTAATACACTTACTGTAAAATCCTTGTATTTCCTTAAAATCATTTAGGTATAACAAGATGCCCCCTAATATTTTTCTTTGATGAAGGGTAGAAAAGGAAAATATTAGTTGATATAGTTACAGAATAGGTTGTCACAACCCAAAAAAAAAAGGGCACGTCTCGTGCGAGATGTGGGCATCCTGAGTGAGACGCCAGACAGGAAAGCAAGCACGCTGCAATGGCGCAACATGGGGGCGCGCTATAGTGGCGCAGCGTGGGGGCGCGCTACAGCGCCCAGGGAGCGCTACAACACATTGGAAAATTAGTCCCATATCGATTAATGCTTTAGAAGGGGTTCTCCTCTCCCCCCTATATATTGAGGCTTCTCGTGAGTGTTTAGACTTGCTAATTCACTCTAGAGCTTGAGAGGTCACATTTTTGTGAGACTTTTCACTCCAATTATATTTTTATTTCTTTTTTCCCTCTCATCTTCCATTCGTTGGGAAGCAGTGCCTCCACGTAGGATGTCAGGAGCTTCTTCGGTCTATTTTAGACCATGTATTTATTTTTAAAGTTATTTATTTATTTATTTATTTTAGCATTATTTTATTTATGCATGTTTTATAAAATTCTAGGAGGTGGAATTCATTATTTTATTTATGTATTTATGAAGTTAGTTATTTTCTTATGATTATTTATTTAGAAACTCTTTATTTATGAAGTAGATATTTATGAAAGCTATTTTAGAAAATTATGAAACTATTTTAGAACCACATGGGATCACATATTTTACTGCATTAAATATATTCATATATGTTGTGTATGTATGATTAATATTAAACGATATAGATATTCATATTATTTAGTTAAACCCTTAATAAAAGATCATGGTTAAGGAAAGATTCTGGTGGGAGAAGACTTATGTTAATAAAAGGTTTTGACTAAGGACAAGACTTGGTACTTAAAATGTTCATTGTGACGCACTTCTCTTACCTGGGAACCTCCATAAGCATGAGATCTTAGTCTACCTTTTATTTTTCCAAGATAAAACACTTAAAGATATTAAGTCATGTTATGCTATCAGTATAAGAATTATGTTATCATGTTACGTTATGTATTTAAAACTGTTTTCATGGGAGTACATCCATGATAGATCTATAAGTTAGCGACAACCTACGTTGACCCTGATATACCTTATACGATCATAAAGTATAATAGGACTCATGTAGATTTAGGGCAAGACTGTAAAGCCCGGACATGGCAGACCATGATGACCGGTGTCATGTATCATGTATCATGTCATGTAAATTAGGACGAGACCGTAAAGCCTGAACATGGCATCCAGTGATGCTCAGACATAGCATCCAGTGATGCCCGGACATGGCATCCCGTGATGCCTAGTGTCATGTATCATGTATCATGTCATGTAGATTAGGGCAAGACCGGAAAGCCCAAACATTTCAAGAATAGGTAAACCGCAATGCTCAGAATGTCTATCTAGAGAACTCCTTACTTGCTTATGTTCTTAAATGTTTTAATATTATTATTATTATTATAATTATAATTATTATATGAACGTTTTCATGACTGTTATATATACATATTGCATTTGCATGCTATGGTTACGAACTGTCACATGTCACCATGGGCTTTGTCATTCACTGAGCGATGACTCACCCCTCATCAACCTTTTTTCAGATACCATTGACGAAGACGTGCCACTCATGTAGTATATCTTAGCAGTTTGCACTCTTGGTGAGCTTCATTTTGTCATGAAGTATTCTTCAGTTATTTCAGTCTTTAGAATATTTTATATTCATGTCAGTCTTTAGAGTGCTCCAGTGGACTACAAGCAGAGTGTAACGTATTTTGAATTATCTATATTTCGTATCTTGTAAAGGATCTTTTTATTTATATTATATTATGATGTTTAGTTTTATTTTAATATGTTTCCTCTTTATTTATAAAAGTTGTGTGTTTTTTCATGATTAGCATGCTAGAAGACTTTCGTAAGGAAACTAGTCCCTTTGCGTATCGATAACGATTTCTAAGGTCGTTACATAGGTTTTTCACACATAAATATATTAAAAACCCCAAAAAGTTATTGTCATGGGTTTTTAGATCATCATTACTAGTCTTGTCACATCACATTCCCTACTTCTAAGGTATTTCTCTCTCTTGTAATCATTATATTGGTTGACCATTATTTTTCGTGTTTGTCCTTTGCATCATTCTTCATTTTAGGGTCAATTATGCCAATATTTTCCTACTAGGAGAGGGTCGCTACATATTTCCTTGACGTATTATCTTCAATCCTTTCCTCTTCGACCAAGACACCTCCCAATAAATGGGTCTTCATTCAAACATTTTTGACCAATTTCTAATAGATTCTTTAAAGATCAAAATATAAATACTCATTATTTATCAAAACTATTCATCTTTCCCAATAAATATAATAAAAATCCTTTAAAAAGTAACTGTCACGTCATCTATCCACGTCTACTCAACTTCCCCAAATTTTTTGAACCATTTTCGTTTAGTATTATCTCAATATCACTATAAAATCGCTAAATTCATCCTAAATTCTTTGTTTTTACCTCTTCTAACTTTTGAGATTCTGTTTTCTCTCTTCATATTCCCTCATCATCCTTACTAACTATCTTCTTACTTCAAATTTTCTTGAATCTTTTTCCTAATCCATGGATTCCACACCAGCTTCTTCTTCCATCAACAAGGAGACCCCCACCATGCATCTGTGTCTGCACCGATTTAGGGGAAGTCCTTGAAAATGGCACCAAATCCTTCTCCTGAGTTCCAAGAAGATTGGTCTAGCTAGGTAATTCTTCTTTTCTCACTCTCTGGGAAAACTTAACGGCTATGTTGGCCCCTTAATGGATAGGGAGGATACAAGAATTGATAGAAAAGAACTCTAATCTGAAGAAATTAAAAGACAGAAAGCAAGTAAATGGGAATTACTTGATTCTTCTCTAGACTCGAATGTCGCTGGGACTTGGGTGAGTGTGTGAGAATTTTACAAGCAAGTGTTTTCTAATTCTAATCTGTCCTCAGGCGTCCTATTTATAGGCATTGTGGTCTTCAGGCATGTCTGCCACATGTCCACCGAACGGTTGACATTTGCTTCAGAGTCTCCACTCTGCGGATACTTCGCTAACCACTCCCCTGAAGTGTGTTGCACATCCCTTGTAACTGTTGTGCACTCTGTTAGTAACTCCTCTAATATGTGTTCTGAATAACTCCCTTTCCTTCAATTTTCAATTTCAAATAGAAGCACCAATAGTTATTTTTCTTTATACCCTTGTATTGGACGACATAAATGATCGTTATCTCTCTCTTAGTTTTAAAAATCATTCAAGTTTCAAAGAGGGTCGCTACTTTTAGGCTCATCCGAGCGACCTTATCTTTATGAACCTTATGTTATCTGTCCATTTTTTTAGATTACTCATTCTCATTTGGTCGCCATTTGACTATAGCTCTCACTCACAAGATCACCTTTAGCTATCCTTCGCTATTTGGTCAATACTTATAGTTTGACCTTATAAGGTCGCTTTTTATTCCTTATTTGGTCTATACCTCTATTGTGAGTTCTCAAGGTCGACTACTACCTCTGGCTTATATCATCAAGATCGAGTAAGGACGGTCTCCTAGCTTGATTCTTTCTTAGATGACTCGTCCTTAGTGCTTGTCCTTGTATTTTACTTTAATACCCTTATTGTAAAATCCTTGTATTTCCTTAAAATCATTTAGGTATTACAAGTGGATATTATTTTTTCTATTAAAGTTCCTCATATTTTTATAGGTCGAGATGATATAGGTTGGTTTCTGACTATGAATGAAAAATTCAACATTAAATTTGCTTATGATATTGTGGTTTTTGATTCTAGTGCTTGTGTTAATCTATTTAAGGATATCTGGAATATAAATAGTCTCCAATGTATTATTGTTTTTATGTTGATTGTTTCCCATGAGGCCCTTTAGACTAACCATGTCAAGTAGAGGAGAGATATGATGAATGATCCAATGTGCCATCGCTATGGGGCTGCTGAAGAAACGATGCTCCATGTCCTGATTTGCAGGACTGGATGAAGGAAAACATTACACCAAGAACTCAAAATTTAGAAGAGACAGACTGACATCTCCTTTTTTGCTACATCTTGTAGCTCAATCTGGCAAGCTATGAATGAATGGATTTTTGAGCAAAAAAATGCCTCTTCTTTTGATCTTGTGGGGAAATCGATGGCTTTGTCTAGTGAGTATCATTGCATAAGGGTCTCCATTTTGTTTGCCAAGAAAGCGGTTCCTCACTTTGAAGTCGTGCACATTGCTTGGCAACCCCCACCGCATAGGTGGGTCAAAATAAATGTTGACGAATCTATCTATAATTCTAATGATGGGTTGCCTGTGGTGGGATTGTTAGGGATCATGATGGTAATTTTCTATTAGCTTTTAGTTGCAATATTGGTCTTGCTATGTCATTTTCGCTGAGATATAGGGTGTCTTTGCTGACATTTTCTAAGCAACCCAGTTGGGTTTTTAGCAAGTTATCCTTTAGGTGGACTCAAAATGTGTGTGGCTGGTTTTATCCAAAATCCCCCAAATTCCAAACATCCTTGTTCTCCTTGGTGAAGGTGATAACTAATTTGATTGAGTCAAATTGGACCGTTCAGGTGAACCACGTCTACATGGAGGCTGATTCTTTTGCAGATTTACTAGCCAAGCATGGACACAATTGTTTCAGGGGTTTTCACTCCTAGGACTTCATTCCTAGTTTTTTTGTCTCTAACATTTTTAGCCGATAGAGCAGGTACTCTGTTCCCCGTGTGGTGGGGTTGTAGTGTTTTTGTTTTTGGTTGGGCGTCTCCGCTCCATTATCTATAAAAACAAATATAATAATAATAATAATTTTGTAATGGAGCATTGTATCTATACATTAATAAAGGGGATTTTAGGGGGAAAAATTACTCTTTGGTATCCAATTTTTTTATCCATTTTTACCCTTGCTATTAACTTTTTATTGGTAACCAACCATGACATATTTTTCATTCAACTTTTTTTAAATGGTAACCAACCCTTACTATACATTCTTTTTGTTTTGTCATGTTTTTTAAAAAAAAAATTTGTCAAATTTCATATTTACTTGGCTTCGTGCCTATCAAACCCTACTCAACTATATTAACTAACCCCACTAAATCTTAATTTAAAATTATTATTTTCATACTTTCAACATTTAAAAATAGAAAAAATAATAAATTTAATAATTTATATAAAAAAATTAAGATCAATAAATTTAAAATATTTTTTGTGCATCACACAAGTACTAAACTAATAATAATAATAATAATTATTATTATTATTATTATTGCGCTGAATAAATCACAAAATTTAAAATTATGCTAAACTAAAATTTAGTAACCTCCTTCCAATGTATTGGACTCTTGAGATTTTGCCACGAGAACGGGTGAACTTACACGCGTAGAATAGAGGAATGAAGATAAAGCAGAAGGGTTGTGTTTGTGGCCACAATATACTAAAAATTAAGCACAAGTAGCTGAGGGCTGTTAATATATTATATACAGTACATCTCAAACTCTGCACAGTCACTGCCGTTAGAGCCACAGGTGACGTGACCGAAACCATGCCACGTAACCCAACAAGCCCACAGGTTTGTTCAGCGTCTAGAAAAGACTTAAAATTTGCTTTTAATTGCATGATGTCATGCAAGGATCTATCTAAGTAACTACATGTATTAAACTTTGAAGATACTTGCAAGGGGTGGGAGTAGCGGCAATTAAAAGCATACGCGGCTACATTGCGGAAGTTATCTCAAGAAATTATAAGGGGTTAATTACTTATCCAAGTTTCATTCAAAATTCAAAGTGAAAGCCACTCAAAGCATTTAAAATTCAAAGAGCAGGGGTTACAAAAAGTTATTCAACCCATGGAAACTACTGAGGCTTATATGATGCAACTGTTCAAGGCTGTTAAAAATCATAATTTTCTATAAATAGGACTAGTGGGATCAGAATTAGATTAGATTGGAATTGTTTGAGGAGTACGTTATGTAAATTCTCAAACTCTTCTGTTTCTTTTCTCACCCAGTCTTACTTAGTTCTTCTTTTGTTTCTATAATTTACTTTCAGTTTATGTTTATGTAATTTTAAGCCTATGTATTTGTACTTGTACATTGCAATAGTATCAAAATTGTTCATTTTAATTCTCTTTTACCAACTATTGAGAAATTCTGAGAATTTATTAGAGGAATTGTTTTCATTCTCCGAATCGAGATCGAGAAGCGAAACTCTGATTTTGGTTGTCCCAATGACCAAAAATCTGGTAAAACAAACATGAGACTCAAAAAGCAAGGATATGAACATAAAACATGGAGACACACCAAATTCAAAATATTACATGACACAATAAATATATATATATATATGTAATATTAAAAATTTAAGAATAAAACTCTATTCACCTATATATATATATATATATATAATATATATATATATAAAATTCAAAACTTACAATTATATCTGATACAATCATAAATGTCAAATTATAAAATCTTACTACTTTCTTAGTTGAAAAAAATATTGTTTATGTTAAATATATGTCGAAAGTGTATCCAACGTGTGTCCTAGATGCCAAACACGAGAGTGTTGAACACGCATACACGCCATTTGTAAGAAGTATTCATGCATTTTAGATATTAACTATTAGATCCTAGTTGATACCAGCATCCTATCTTTTAGATGGGTACAAAGTAAATCCCTTTATTTAAACGTTTAAAAATATTAAACGTTAAAAATTATGAAGTAATTTCAACAATTGAAAACAATACTCTCAAATCTCAAAATACTACAAAAGTTCTCCAATATTTTTCTACACAGATCAGCCCACTCACTAGTCAGTCCTGATTAACTATATTAATACTTTAACTGATACATGACAAAATGAGAATGGAGTTGTTTGTAGATTCAGCATGGCACATAACAGAATAAAAACAATTTAATGAAATTGTGTAAAGTTTGTGACCAAATTCACACATATGCATCCACACTTTTACAATAATATAAATAGGGTTCCCAGCATTTGAATTTTGTGTAATGCCAAACTTGCCTCAAGAGGCCATATGCATCAATTTGCAGCTTTATTGACAGCTATCTCTCCAAGTTGCAACTTTGCATGTTGCAGCACAGTTGTTAATTTGATTAAAAATTAAAAATTAAAAATTAAAAATCAAAAATCATGACGGTGAACACAAACAACCAAGACATAAAATATAAGTCATAAACACAAATATCTCATGTATTATTATAAACACAAATATATCTTTTTGTATATAACAATATGAATCTTACTACAAAACACGTGGCATGGTTACTGATTAACAATGACACGCGCAACCCATGCCATGAGATGATTTTTCGGTGTTTCATTTACGGGATTCAGCAGCCGCAATAAGAATCGAAAACTTAAAAGCAAGTGGCATCTTCCTCGTTGCCATTAATACTTGGTAAAGATGCGTGCATATGCTGATCGAGTAATGTCATGATTATTCATTTTATACAATATAAAATGTTAATTCGCGTCTAATTTATTATTAAACAAAATTTTAATAAAGTCTAAATTCAATAAAATCTCATTTAATATTATAAATAAGATATGAATTAACATAATATTATATACATATAAAGGTAATTATTTTTGCACAGTTAGACATTGCATACTTATTGTAAATTTAGACTATTTTTTCATTTTTAAGTAAGTAAGAGTGTGCTGACTCAACATAATAGATAATAAGACTTAATTAGTTATAACTTTGTGGTTGTATAAGACATAACCATATGGTTTATAAAGACACTTTTCTGTAAATACAGACACAATCTTACTTAACAAAAAGACTTAACTTTTATGTTGATTTAGACACAACCAATTGACACAACCTTTATTAAACTCAGACACAATTTTAAATTGCACACTAATGAACTTTAATTATAAGCAGGGTATGCAACTGGTGTATACGGTAGAGATGTGCAAAAATTGGGACTTTAAAAGATAAACAACAAAAATTAGGTTTCTATTTTCTATGCTTCTGCAATGAGTTGTACGGGTGAAGGCAACATCTTGTTTCCTAGAATCCATGATACAAGGTGAGAGTGATTGTGGCCAGTGGCCAGTGGCCAGTGGCCAGTGGTATTAGACTATTAGTATTATTATCATTTGATAAGCATGACATTGTACCTTGTCTTGGTCTAGAATTAATCATGTTCCCTGGGCTTCAAAGCATGATCCATTTTAGTCCGAGTGGCTATAATTGAACAAATTGGTATTGATCATTGCTTTAACATGATACAAATCCAAACTAATATTGTAACATGCCTGATGTACCATCACTAATTGAACAAATTGGTATTGATCATAGCTTTAACATGATACAAATCCAAACTAATATTGTAACATGTCTGATGTACCATAACTAATTTTAAATATATTTTTAAAATGATAAATAATATTTATATAATAAGTTTTGTTAAAATTATATAATATTAAATTTATAAAACTTAATGAATTAATAAGTATGAGTCTATCAACTCACATCTTTTATTTTATTATAATTACTTTATTGAAAAACTATTTTAATTTTATTATAATTTTAATTAAATTGTTCTTGTTATGTATTCTTGTATTTAATTTATTGATAAGAATATAGAAGAAAAAAAATTAATTTAAAATTCTAAACTAAATATCTATTAATATATATATATATATATAACTAGTAAGAAAATAATTGATTATTATTTCATACCTCATATGCTTGCTAATAGAATTTAGATATTGATAGTTTAATGTGACAAAAAATGGTTATCATTAATATATTTATAAATATATATTTATAAAATAATAATTATTAAAAGCATTATTTACTCTATTATTAAAATTAAGGGGTAAAATAAGGAGAAATATGATTAAAAGAAAAAAAATATATATTACTATTACACCAAAAAATTAATAAATGTGTATACCCGCACAGAGAAATAAACATTACAAAAAAATAAAAATAAAAATTCAAAATAGAGAAAAAAAAACATTGTCATTTAATTTGTGCTTGCATGGACACATGCGTGTTTAATATTTACTCATTTATGTGTTTGATAATGATTGTTTTTATGTTTTGTGTACGCACGAACACACATGTCTTTAATAATGTTCATTATGCGTTTAATAATGTTTATTCTTTTTACTTTGTAATGTTTGTTTTTCTAGATGATATGGACATGATGTCAATTTTGTACAAGTGAGAGGAAAGTGTATGCTATATAAAAAATTTAGTTTATCTAGATTATCTAAAACTAGATCTTTATTTTGATTACCAAAAAAAATCTATATTTTCAAATATTTGTTAGAGTTTAATGACTATTGAATACATCTATATCATTATATTTTCATGATTTGAAAAATATCTTCCCTCGATTAAAATTTACAGAGTAAATTACACTTTTCTCACATGAATAATCCATGTCCTTATACAATCCTCCTCTGTGTTTTCAAAATACACACTTTCTTTGCCTGAAAAATGAAAGGCACTACACTTTAATTTTAATTTATAATGTTTTTCTAAAAATTAATCTAATTTTTTAATGAGAGCTACTCTACGTTGAATAAGAAACAAAGCCACTAGAAATAATTTAGTGAGGAAAGACTTGACTAATTAACGTGACGTTGGTGATATAGCAAAAAGAAACATAGAGTAAGAAACAAGCTGGGCCCCAAAAGAATGTACAAGATTTCTTTGTAGTAGGATCACACTTTCTTTCTTTTGTTTTTTGGTCACATGCGGATTTCTAGCTATCATACCATTCAAACAATTTATCTAGGCTCAATTTGACCCAAAATTCAAACTATTGATGAGCTGTTCAACTGTTCTATGACCACCTCATTTTTATTTTAAATTTAATTTAATCCTGCTCAATGGGCGAGAAAATTAAATTATCGAATTTTTTTTAAGAAATAAATATAAGATATTATTTAGATTACTATGTAAATAAAATAATAAATATTATAATGATCAACTGTTAGTTTATTTTTTTTAAGTTGCATGTCTGGTATCCAAGGCTTAACCTTGACTAATCCGGGTTGACCCGGGTCGCACACCTGGCTATGGCGGGTGAGTCTCCCAGCGGGGATAACTGCGTACACAAGGTCTCAAAGTGACCTTGATTAAGCGATACCAAGCCGCTTATCACTTGAACCAACTATTGGTTTATTTTTGATTAAAAACTTGTGGTGTAATGCTCTTTAAATTAAGTAATTGTTTCCTTCTCAATCTGGCTTCTCATGGAGCTATGATTCTATAATTAAATACTATAAATATCAAACACAAACACAAAGTATATAAATTGCTATAATTGATAATATTGTAATCTATTATTGGAATCTTACCAAGTTTATAAGCATCTTCTGAAGTAGCATAATCTTTGTGTCTCTTTTCTTTTCTCAAGCATTTTTATACACCTCTTCGATCTATTCCGTTGACTACTTTTTGTTACATGTTGCAATTGAGATTACTCTAAAAAACAAAAGATGTCGTTATAAGGGGGCGAGTAGACGATCTCATCCTCCTCGTAGGTGCTCTTGAGCCTCACAACATTCGCTTCGTGTAAAAGTAGGTGATTTAATGCCAAGCTTACTGCAAGATAAGAAACAAAGATACATAGCTTGTGGTGGCCAGAGGTGGAGAGTGGCGGCAATTACGTTTAGATTTTGAAAATTGATAGGTTGAGATTTTAGTAAGGTGAAATTTTTTGAGCGTAGAAGAGTGAGAGTTTGCCTTTTTATTTTAATTTACTGTTACTTAGAAAAGAAGAGTTGGGGGTGTGAATTTAATTTTATTATGAGGGAGGAGTTATTCTAAGCGAGAATGGGAAATAATTTATTGTGAGAGAAGAGTTACGCTAAGAGGGAAGAGAATACGGAGGTGTGAGAAAAATTTCACCTATTATAATAAGTAAGCTGGCGTGGCAACTTTATAAAGTATGATATAAAGATTTATATATTATAAATAAATGTTGAAAACAAACTCGGACAGCAATTTTCAACCTTTATGCTACTAGTGCGGATGGTTACTTGAAATTGAAAGGTACATGAACACAGTTGATATACTCGTTGAGTGGTAACAAGTGCAGCTCAGATTTCGCCACGTGTACGTGAAATCTTGGTGTGCATGAATAAGTGCGAAAATATCACCCCAGTTGGAAAAACAAGACCACGACAGTGTTTCCTGATCAGAATTTCCAATTCATGTTGCTTTAAGTAATTGTTTGATGCACATGGTGAACAGCAGAACATTAGTCCAACCCCACTGGCAATCGCAGAATTTATTGATCGCATGCCAATTATATGAGCCTAGCTTGCTGGAGTAAAAATAAATTTTAAGGGGAAAAAAAAAGGGTATTTGAAAGAATGAGATCCTTTATTTCAACAATTTAAAAAAAAAAAGTACTTGAATGTTATGTTATTCTTATGCTAGATGAAATAAATTCACGACCAGTGTGATCAAGCCACTAGGGGGGGTTTGGATAATTTGCACGAGTTCATACATTCAAACACCAGTATGTGTGACTGATATACCAAACAACAGAAGAAACAATCTGTTGAAGGCAAATGTCAAATGAAAGAATGATGATCCTTTATTATTATTCCAAGACACAGAAACTGAGAAGTGTGAGAGTTATGTGATTCTCATGCTGGGTTGAAATCCATTCACGGTTAAGCCTCCATCGACCGAGATGACTTGTCCGGTGGTGTAAGATGAAGCGGGCAGGCAAAGGAAAGCCACCAAGGACGAAACTTCCTGAGCTTCTGCGATGCGCCCGAGAGGGGTTCGAGACAACATCTCATCTAAGTACTTCTTGTTGCGGAGCAGCTATTCACAGCAGAAAAACAATGAGCAAGAATTGTTGCCGAAACAAAGCATTAGCAGTAGTATTGATCTCTGAAAAATGCCATCAGAACAAATTCTGCTAATATGAATAGACATTATGACAAAGATACATTGCTGTGAAAAATTGAGCTCAGATAATGCTTCTTTTACCCTAGGTCTCAACTCTGAAGATCCATGCAAATGCTATTAGAAGGTATCTTGAAATCTTGTCTTATCATGCAGCTTAAGTAGACAATACAAGAGCCAAACAGCCATGGACCCTAGCTAGTGGCTACATTAAGTTATGCAATACCTCTAACTTAAGAAAGGATTTGAAGACCACTTCTATTTCACATGTCATTAACCATTTTTCTTAATGTATAGCTTGAACGGAAGTCTTGATGGTATATCAAGTCAAATACATTAACAGAAGCTTTCGAATTCAGATACCATAGAAAAATGGCTATGTACTGCTGAAACTACGGTAGAACTGGAACGAAGGATCTGCGATTCTTGTATTAATTACTGCAAATCTGATACTGATATCAAAATCAGAGGTAGTGTATGCATCAATAGGTATCAACTCTCTTTGACAAAGCAAAGGAAGCACTAATAGCCTGGCAATTCGAGACGCCGGATCTCTCCCAACGTTTCGAGGTCACTTCTTTCTTACCCCTTTCCGTTTTAGCTCACTCTTTTGTTTTTTGTACTCCCTGCTGCCATTTGTGCAGTGGGTAGTTGCATGAGGTCACGCCTTTCATTGGGGAAGGAAAAGAGTCAAGCAGTTCAACTTGGCTTGACTTGATAAGAAATGGTTCGGCTTGAAACTTGACATAAGTTTAATATGAACCAACTTTTATTTATATACACCGAGCTTATTCATGAACCGACCTAGTCGAATAGTTCTTGACTCAGGTTCAATTCATCTAATTAACAAACAAAAGTTTGAGCTCAAGCTAATTTAGTTTGTGAACCTAGCTCATCAAGCAAATTAATGAGTTGGGTCTCAAACTAATCTCGAGTTGGTTTAATTCATTGCCAGCCTGACCTTTGACACTACCTATGTGGGAATCCAGTCTCCAGGTACCTCCCTTTTCTTTTTAAAAGTACACCTTAGCCTTGGGTGCCCAAAATAGTACAGGGATGCAGCTATGCACAGTAAATACTATTAACCAAGTAACCACTATTCAAGTTTTTGTCAAATATGTAAGTGTGTGTGTGTGTGTTAGGTCGTTTTTGGGACCCAACAGCCAAGAACAAATAATAAGGATTTGGTAAGTAAAATTGGATATTATTGAATAAACAAGAGGCTGGTTCCTCTTCAAGGGCTGGTTCCCTCAACAACTCAATAATAAATCCATACCCTAACCTAAGGAGAATACTCCTNGTGACCGCACTAATGGCATTAATTGCTCAATTCAAATTTCAAATTTCAACACGAAATATCTAGAAGGTTGAGCACCAACAAGACTCTATGAACTATTTATGCAACAAAGATGCACATATATTATGCATTGAAGAAATGAACTTCATTGTAGTTAAGTGTAATACTGCAGCAGATTAATATAACATGTACAGATTATGTTCAGTTTTAATTTTGGCCTTTCTGCTAACATAAGTTGATCACTGTTAATCGGTGGACGTCACTAGAGGTATGACAGGAATCCAGAAACTTGTTTACTGAATGTGGGAATGATTCCACCAAAGTCACAAGAGAAACCGCTCACTCCATGGTGGTAACAGAAAATACCAAAAGCTAGAAAATTATAGAAACCACAGAACTTTGCAGGTCTGCTCCTCCCTGCCCAAAGGCTCTAATTTCCTCGCCAAATTACTCGATGGCCTCCTCCCTCACCTCTTTTATCTTTGCTGCTAATCGTTTATTTTTTTTTTTATTCCTCCTATGCAAGGTTGTTACAACCCAATTTCCTGTTATGTCCCTTGTCCTCCGTTCCCCGACTACCTGTTTGTTTTTCTTAACTCTAGTAAACCCAGGGAACCTAACAAGGTACCATTAGTCCAATGTTTCTTATAAACTAGTTTTCCAATTCCTGACAAGTCCCAGCCATGTAACACTTCTATCTTCAAATCCTTAGGTCAAAAGGAAAGAAAAAAGAAACAAACTCAAATGAAAATAGGAAGCAAGAACATTACATGCTCTACAAGTGGTGTATTGGTAGTGGCAGGAACGACACAATTGCTCCTAATGCTGTCCTTTGCCCATTCACAAGCCAGATTCTTTGTAAGCTGATTAATTGCGGCTGAAAACAGCATTGGACAGAAAACACTCAGTTTCCTCGATCATACCTACATTTTAGTATAAACAAGCCAAAAAAAACTAATGAGTGCTCGCCTTTATTGGCAGCGTAGATTGATCCGGTGCCTAAGCTCACCAAGCCAGCAATGGATGAAATGAACACAACGCTTCCCATCCCGGATGCTTTTAGAAGAGGATGTGCAAGTTGGCACAGATGGAATGCAGAGTCTAAATTAATCGCCATCATTTTCGAATAGTCCTCAGCAGTGTACTCTATGGTCGGCTTCCTAAAGTTAGCTCCAACATTGTTTACCTAAGTCATGGTGCCAAGCATCAAAATTTATGACAATTTAAAAGTAACAACAACAACAACAACTAAGCCTTGTCTTAGAGTTCGGCTACATGATCAAACGATACCATGTTTCATGCCATAAATCATGTTTACGTTCAAGCCATTAAAGTCTACATCTATTTTAAGGCAATTTAGAAGTCACAACACCTCTAAGAAATGCAATTCCTAGTGACGGGTGCTTATAACTCTTAGCATTTCAACATTATTTCTATTTCCCAGTAGAGACTTCAAACTCACATAAATATTGAGCTTGCCATTGAAGGTGGAGGCCACTTCCTGAATGAGCATCTTTCTGTGGGGTGCAGATGAAACATCACACACCGACCCAGAAACCAAAAACCCCTTTCTACGCCATTCATCTAAGCACTTGTTGAGCTCATCTTGGTTTCTGGAACAAGTGTGAACGGCGGCACCAAACCCACACAAGTCCTCCACTATGGCATGCCTGAGAGAGAGAGAGAACACAGTTTCATAGGTTCAGACCAAAAAGAAAAAAGGTACTGCATTTAATTCTTAATTTTCATAGCCAAAGTTGAAACGGGGAAGGATCAAAGCCTGTCTTTTCAAGAAATGCAGGGTAAAGAAAAAAAACAGAAAAGTGACCCAATTCCGCGAGTTCCACCAGTGACTAAAGCGGTCATTCCTTTGAGGGACCATCTTGAGGCTCTGTTAGAACTGCTTTCTGCTTCTGCAGCTTCCATTTCATTTGTTTGATTTCAACTTATAATTTCTCACTTAAGGCGATGGATGAGTTTTTGAGGATATTCCCATCCTCTCAACTTGGAGCATTGCTATTTGCCACACATCCAATTTTTTATTTATTTATTTTTTTGGTTAAAACTAGTTTATGCCATAAAATATTATTAACTTGGACGTGTATATACTAATTCGATTAATACGTGATTATATAGATATATGTTAATATTATAGAGATATTATTAACTTTTGTATTCTCAATGTCACGTTATAAATAGATTTTTGAGTATTCATTGTATAACAATCATTGTATACGAATTTGCTCTTGAAAGTTCTTCAGATGTAATATTTCCTTTAATCTGTTCATTATTAATGATCATAGATATATTATAGTCTCATGTGATTTGTTTGTTTTATGACATATATCCGTTTATTGTTTTTATTTATATTTTATTTTTGTTCTCCTTTTGTTATTTTATTTTATCAATCAATGTCTTTCTAACATTTTTTTTATTTCTTTATTTCATTATCATTCCAAAAAGTGAATGGTTAGCAATATGACCAATTAGAAAATAGAACAATTCCCCTGAGTAAATNAAAAAAAACTATTCATAGGAGTGAATGATAGAGAACATATAATCATTCACAAAAGTGAATGATAAGTATAACTATGAGAACACATAACTATTGGAAAAATATAATCATTTCCAAAAGTGAATTACAATAATACCCAAGAAAAATAATATTCATTCTTAAAGCGAATGCATCTTTATTATCCAAAATTATTCAAAAATATGATTATTTTTCTGTCTAAGGAGATTATATTAACATATTATCAAAAGTGAATATGTCAAAAGATCATTCCCAGAATTGTGTGAACTTTATTATTTTACATTCCTTGACGCGAATGAAACTTACTATTTTACATTCTAAAAAATGAACGTAACTACTCTAATTTTTTTTAAGTATCTATGATTTATTAATTTTATAATTCTGGGTATGTATAATTTGGAACTTGTATTCTCTTGAACAGAATAATATAATAAATTCATTATTTATCAAATTATAAAACATAATTCGATACTCGGATCAAAAAAAAAAAATGGATGCATTTGAGATTATAAGATCTTAAAACGGACAGTGAGAGAAAAACTCAATAATTTTTAAAATAAGTTCTCTATTTAAATTAAGTGATGAAAAGATCACTAACTAGAACTAATTGAGAAAAATATTTTCATGTTGTAGCAATATGTTGAATGAGTTATAAGAATATTTTGAATTGAAATTTTGTCTTCTTATACATAGTTAAATAAAATGAAGAGTTATTCATGAAAATAACCTAGTCAGCTATGTTCCATTCCTTGAAGTGAATGCGACAAATTATAACTCTAACAATAACAAAGTTGCGATATTTATCAAATATCTCTATAAGAGAATGATCAGAAAAATACTTATTTAGAATATTAGTCAATCATGACATGAGCAATAATACGAGAAATATAATTTATTTGAAGATATATGTTTTTCTTTATAGATCATAATTGAGATATTGGTCATTTTATTAATGACATAAATGTTTACTAATATGTTAATTTTTCTTTCCTTTTATAAATTTTGAGTTTTTGATTATATGATATTATTCTTTTAGGAATATTTTACTTTATTTAAAAAAATTTAATTAGCATTAAATCTCAATATTAAATTAATGATTATGATATTTACATTATACTGTGATTATTAGTGATTTAGTTTTGTAAAATATTTACATATGATAATTTTCTTTTTATTTACGTCATATGTTAATATTTTATGATATTTATCATTATTTATGATGTGTATTATATTTTTTGAAGAAAATTATCAAAATAGTAGTGCTTATATATGTTTTACGAGTAGTGCAACAATACATATTTTTAAAAGCAAAACATATCTTACTCATATGATAATGAGATAAGAAAATGATAATACAATCATTTGTAGTACCAAGGTTGGAAAGCTCTAGAAGAGCTAATATTTTGTTTCTCGAAGAAACAAAAATTATGACATACTACTACCTATCAATTCCTAAAGATGAATGAAAGCTTAGAAGAGCTATTATTTTATTTTCCGAATAAAAAAAATTTATAATACACTACTAACTCATAAAGATGACTGAAGACTTTAGAAGAGCCACTATTCTCTTTATAAGAAAAACACATCATTATAATGATTAAACTTTATTGGTATTACAAAATTGATTTTTAGGCTCTATAAGAGCTTATATAATATTGTTTTGAGGAATAAAATTTATTATAGATAATTTCATATTATCTAGATTGTCTCAACGAAATTTGTTAAAATTTAAAAATATTTTCCGAAATAAATATCATGTTGAGACTGTAAATAAGAAAAACATTAAATATCTTCATATTACAATTTATACCAAGTAATAAATATATATTAGAAAACTAATTGTTTTCCTCCGGTTTGTACTACAAATATTTTGCATGACTAATAAGTCATCTCAGTTCAATTGTGATGCAACTAATTTTTTAGAATTCATTTTGAAATTTATTGAAGAGTCAGAAGATTCTTTAAATTAAACAATTCCCAGGTGTTGCTTGTTCTCAAAGAAATTAATTATGAAATAATCACTAATTGAATTTGTAAGAGAATTATTTACATTTCTGAATGTATTGAGGGTGTACAATATGGGCAAATTCACCCATCATGTCAACCATTTATAAATTACATATGATTTTAATAGATGCATCAAACAAATGGTCATATGTGTGTTTATCATTATAATTTTTGTCTTGATAATAATGGTGAGTTAATGTCTCAAGATTTTAACGATTACTGTATGTCAAATGGAACGAAGAGCCCCAAGACATAACTATTGATGAAACCTCAGAAGTGGTCCAGGTACCTGAAAAATGAGTAAATAAATAAAGAGATATCGATGAGTTATGTCTTTACGAAAAAAAATAAAGAACTGATCATATTGTTGTTGACAACATTTTTTGGACATAATGTTGCTACTGAAATAATAAACCAAGATGAGGATCTTGAATAAAAATTTGTCAAAGAATATAGAAAGAAAAATTATTGGCCAATTTGGAAAGATGTAATTTATGTCAAAATCAACTTTACTTAAAAAAATATGAAATTTTTGGAATCTATAGTTAAACACTGAAAAATGTAAAACTAATGGGGTAAAGTTAGTTTTCGCGCAAAAATAAAATGGGGAGAGATGAAAAAGCACAACTTGTAGCATAAGGCTTTTCAAAAAACCTGACACTGAATATACAGAGATATATTCTTTTGTAGTGGATTTAATTTTATTCTAACAGTTAATAAAGAAACTAGACAAGCATTTATAAGCCTATTGATATGACTCACTAGCTAGCAAAATTTTATAAAAATCTATAAAGGATTTAAAATAAATGAAGCATATAGAAATTATTGGGAAAATTTGTTCATTTAGGCTTCAGCAATCCTTATATGGAGTATTAGAATAAAACTCTCTCTTTTCCTTCTTTATTCTCTCTCTTCCATTTGTACTACTCTCCCTTTTATTTCATAACACACATCAATATTTGTAAAATTACCCTAGTAATAAACTAAAATATTTTATTTTTGAAAAATGATAGTATGAAAAGTAGGGTTGTCAAACGGGCCAGCCTAGCTTGTTTAGGCCCAGTCCAGCTATCCTGTGAGCCTAAACGGGCCGTGAAACACCCCTACTAGCTATTTACTCTATAGTCGTAAATACGCTACATAGAGTTGTTTTCTGCTCTGGTCGAGATTACTCATAGTCCCTATACTTTGAAAATTACTCTGTTTGTGAAACTATGGACCAATTTGAAAATCGTTCTAGTATACTTATTTGTAGATAATTTATGAGCCACGCGTGAATAACTATGTAGGTACAATCAAAGCGGTACCGCCCTATGGAGTCTCGATAGTCCTCCGCGGCTATTACATTATAACATAGTCAACACAAGGATATATATATAATTCACATATTTCATACACTTCTTTCAGTCTTATATTCAGATAGATACATCCAAAAATACCTTGTTACTCTATCAATAGTTCTCTTCAGAATCTTCCTCTGGATCTTCCTCCTCGTCGTCAGAGTAAAGCTCCATGGAGTCCTCCTCCTCAGAGTCATCACTGGTGAGCGAAGGGGAGCCAACAATTCGGAGTCCTCATCCTCATTTGTCTCTCGAGAGATCTCGGGGATCATGGGTAAGTCCCGGTGTGCGGTGGAAGGCTCAGCGTCAACGTCGTAGGTGCCCGTGAGGCGCCGTCGGAAGAACGGGTTTACCCTCTTCTTGGGTCCTGTATGGCAACAGGACGGCAGTGGGGGAGGTAGAGAGTTTGGGTCCACCTTGACGTCCTTCTCATACGGCAGAGACTCTTCCACATCTTCCTCCAAGATGATCAGAGTGGCTGGTCTGGATCCCAAGGCTCGTGTGAAACCTGACATCTGGCATCATAAGTGTAAACCTGAAACCTGACAGCGGGGTGAGAACCATGCGTTCTTAGTGGGCATTTATAGGGTCCCTACTTTCTTTTAGCTCGGTCATAATCCAGGCCGCTCAGGAGATCTCTAAGTGTCATGCAAATCTACATTTCCTAGTTCATTTTTAGTCTTGCTATCCTGAACAGCTTTGTCTAAGTTACTACGTGATGGGAATATCTAATCTTTACCCTAGGGAATTAGGGTTACCTATCGAGCTTATTATTATTCGTCATGCTGTACCTAGGGCATACTAGGGCTTACTACCGGGCAATTAGTTCGGGCCCTCTTATCGTACATACCTTTACATGTATACATACATATATTCACATATAGGCATTCATTCACATTCCATGCATGAGGGGCTGGGGTTCTCTTACGCGCCCTGTGGTTGCGTCCTCTTTCGTTCCTTTACTTGTTCGTCCTTTCTCCCTCGCAGTCTGTGGGACCGTCGTCCCCATTTGATTGCGACCCACTTACTATTACCGTCTCGTCAAAGACCGGGCAGTGCTCTTTTCCCGAGTGGTAGCTAACCACGAATGCCCGCAGGCTCTTTCTCATCGACCGACGATAGGAGGTGACCATCTAGCGTGCTAGATAGTGAGGGGCCCACCCTATGATGGTGCCAGGAGTGGACTCGTGCCTTGCTTATCCTTCTTCTTAACTTAAGCTCTTGCACACCCCTTACCAGCGGCCTTAACTTTCTTTTCTTTTCTTTTCTTTCTTTCTTGACTTCCAGGTGGAAACCCGCGTTCAGGCCTATGCCTGCGTTCTTTAAACTTTAGACCAGTTTACCTTGCGAAATTGGTGGGGGCTTGTCATGTGTAACTTGCCAAGAAAGGGGAATCCCTATTACAGAACTACATACTTTTCGTTAAGGTACACGAACCCTGGTTAGCCGGAACCTTCTTAAGAAACACTCTCATTCCCTACATTCAATTATGATCTTCATTTACATTAAGCGTTACATGTGTAGTGATCTAAGGTTACCCTATGGTCCTAGTGGCAACCGGGTCCTCATGATGCATGTT
Source organism: Nissolia schottii (assembly GCA_003254905.1). Classification (NCBI taxonomy): domain Eukaryota; kingdom Viridiplantae; phylum Streptophyta; class Magnoliopsida; order Fabales; family Fabaceae; genus Nissolia; species Nissolia schottii. Next base: position 9,494 of record QANU01027679.1, on the reverse strand, counting down.
AACATATATATATATATATACTCATTTATACATGACACATTCATTCACATCAAGGAAGCATTCATGTTTAAGTCTGGAACCTGGGTCATCCGAATGACAGTCTTCAGGTCATTCAAATGACACTGGGTTTTGGCTCGTGGGTGGTACGAAGGATGGTCATTCTAATGCCCCATGAAAGGTCATTCGAATGATTCTGGCCTTTTCTCTTTAAACTTCACAGAGAGGTTGTCATTCGAATACCCAAGGCCAGGGCATTCGAATGACTGGCCTCTGTTGCCTTCAAAATCACAAATCCTCACGACTCATTCGAATGACTCTAAAGTAGTTATTCGAATAACCTGTGGTTTTCACACTCTTTTTCTGAAACATTCGTGGTTCATTCGAATGATCCTAGAGGATTCATTCGAATGACCACAGACCTGATACAGGTCCTGGTGGTTTTTCTTACTTCCCATCCTTGCGCTAACCCATTTCCTTCCTTCAAAACACACATAAAACTTACATACATCACCCTAGGGTGATTTAGAGCTAGCTTTACCCCCACCTTGGAAGATGGTTGGACGTTGGAGACGAAAGGCTAGGAATTCCAAGCTTTTTCTTCCCTGCTCTCTGAGAAAGAAATTTAAGGATATGGTGATAATGATGATGGTGGCTTATTGTGGATGGATGAGAGGTGGAAGGGCTGGTTGGTGACCTGGTAGTGTTCCAGGGGAATGGAAATAAAGCCTTGGTTGGCTCTCCTTGGGTTTTCTCCTGGGAGGAAAATGAAAGAAGAGGATGATGAGAGAAATGAGTTTCGGGTTGCAGAGAGAGATCTTGGGGCTGAGGGAAATTTTGGAAGTTTGGAGAGAGGGTGGAGTGTGAAAATGGAGGAGGAGGTATGGTGATGTGAGAGTTGTGCAGGGGGTGGTTTGTAGGGGAGGACGGCCACGAATTTTCATGGCTGACCGAGGGGATTTTTCTCCAAATTCATCTGTATGGGATCGCTCACAGTTTCGGTGCGTAGCATACAACTGCCTGAAAAATATTCCGACGGTGTCATCGCGATCTACTAATTTTCCTTATTAATAGTTTAGGTCCAGCTGGGGAATTCAGGGACTTATGTTCTTCTGAGCGTATCTTACTAGCATTTCTCGGTGTTTGTAAAATATCAAATCGGTCCGAGGATTGCCCTGAGCCTCAGGAAAAGTCCTTTGGGTCACGTGGCATAAATTTGACATAGAGTTCCACGAGTCAAACGCGACATCTTAACCCTTCTTGTGCCTCTATGCACCAACTGGCTCTTCCTTTATTTATTTGAGCGGGATTTTCCGTGGCTGAAAAAAAATTGGGGATGTTACAGGCTGGGCCTCAACGGATTTTTACTATTCGCGGGCAATTTGTATATGTTTGGTCCGTCCATTTGTATGAGTAAACTGGTTAGTCCGCTGGTTTTGCTTATGTTAATACTAAACGGGTCAATTTGGCCCTCGAGTTAAACGAGTCGAGCTTAAACGGGTTTTTGCTATTTGCGGGCTGAATTATATACGTTTGATCTGTCTATTTAACCAGGTAAACGGATCAAACTCATTTTGACAGCCCTAATGACATGTAAAATGGACATATTTTTGAAAATCATATTCACAGAAATAGTAAACCTTTAAATTTATCAATGGGGTTGTCAGTATTGGTTAAATTCGTCCCTAAATAATGAAAATAATCAGATCAGTCTTTGAAGTTGCCAAAAACTTGTCAAGTTTGTCCATATTAAAGACTAACTTAATTAACCTTTGACAATTTTTAGCGTTGATGTGACCATTTTTATAACTTAAGAACAAACTTTACTAATATGAAAGTTTTATAGACAAATCTAAAGTTTTACTTCAAAAACATGAAATCTAATATAATAGAACCCATTATGAACCCTAAACTTTTGCGAGGATAGTTGTTTCAATCTTGTAACCCTAACACTGTTGTTTGTATTTTTCCTCAAAAGGGTCTAAGTGTGACACAAAATCTTGTTTTCCGGAGAAAAAGGAAACATGCAAATTGGATGAGGAGATTATCCACATCCACATGTTAGTAGCTGTCACCGTTTGTCTCTGGGAGCTGCTCCTGTAACTGTAACTGGTAAGGAATGGCCCTTAATCTCAACGTCTCATTGTGTTCCACTCCCACTTCTAAACCTTACAATCTCAAACCCTCCAAACCCTTCTCTCCTCCTTTCACATTCAAGCAACAATCCCATCATCAAAAGCATAACCACCAACCCTCTCAAAAACTCGCACCTTCATTGGCTGAGTCCGTCTCTGGAGCCACCCTTGCTGCTCTCCTCTCTGCTTCTTTGTTCTTTGTTGATCCCGCACTTGCATTCAAGGTACTAATTACTAAATAACCATTTTTTCTAGTTCATACATGAGAATTGAATTCCCAACCTAATTAGCTTTAGCTGTTGTGTATGAAATGCAGGGTGGAGGGCCATATGGGCAAGAGGTGACAAGGGGACAAGATCTAACTGGCAAGGATTTCAGTGGCAAGACTCTCATCAAGCAAGACTTCAAAACGGTCTAACTTCTTCTTCTTATTTTATTTATTTATTTATTTAAAATTTAAGTTGATTTGATGATGGGGTTACATGTGAATGTGGTGATATCAACACAAGGTTGGTCCAGTGTTAGCTCGTCCCCTTCCTAAAGAGTCTTAGATTTGAGACCTGGGGAGGAAAAAACTTGTGTCGGGAGGGAGCAGTTACAATACTCTGAGCTGGATTAGTCGGTCCTATTAATAATAGAGTTCGAATACTAGTACAAAGGAAGAAAAAAAAAGTGAATTTGGTGATTTTGATGAAAGTCTCAACAAGTTACTTGTTGTTACATGTTACAGTCGATACTGAGGCAAGCCAATTTTAAAGGTGCAAAGTTGCTAGGTGCTAGCTTCTTTGATGCTGATTTAACAGGTTTGGCTGCCAACAGACATAACACAATGAATGTAGCTATGTAGCATTTGGCATACCATTTGCAAGAGATGGCTGTTTGCATTTATTCTCTCCCTGCCTTGCTTGCTATCAGGTGCTGATCTTTCGGAAGCTGATCTTAGAAGTGCAGATTTTTCCTTGGCAAATGTGACAAAGGTAATTATTTTCTTGAATTGGTAGGGTGAGTGTCATGTGTTGGTTATGCCAGGATTATCTAATGGATTTAACTATGAATCATTTGCATAGGGCCATCATGAATTTGTTATTCCTGTTGACATAGCCCTTAGCATAGTTACATGAATTCACCATTTAGCTTACATATTGCGTACTAGTTCGCGCATTCTGATTCGCGGTTCTTTCACGTACTAGAATGCCATGGATAGCGAACTGGAATACCTATGGGATCGCAACCCCCCCCCCCCAAATATATATATATATTTAAATTTTAATTTTTTTTTAATTTAGCCCCCTCTCCCTAGATTGTTTTTTGACACTTATAAGAAAATAGTAAACTTTATTGATAACTGTCTTCTCAAGATTTTTTAATTAAATTGATCACTTCCAATTATTTTCTCTCTTTATTTTTCTTTCCATTTCCTTGTTTTTTAACTTTTCTATTAAGAAGCACAATTTTTCTATCTCTTTTTTCTTGGATTTATAGGTTCATTTGATTTTTAATACTTGCTTAATTAATTTAGCTTGACTGTTCTTGNATATATATATATATATATATATATATATATTTAAATTTTGATTTTTTTTTTTAATTTAGCCCCCTCTGCCTAGATTGTTTTTTGACACTTATAAGAAAATAGTAAACTTTATTGATAACTGTCTTCTCAAGATTTTTTAATTAAATTGATGGCTTCCAATTATTTTCTCTCTTTATTTTTCTTTCCATTTCCTTGTTTTTTAACTTTTCTATTAAGAAGCACAATTTTTCTATCTTTTTTTTCTTGGTGAAAAGATTTATAGGTCCATTTGATTTTTAATACTTGCTTAATTAATTTAGCTTGCCTGTTCTTGCTTATATAAATTTAAAATTCTGGTTCTGGTCATGATTTTTGTGCTTCATTTTTGTCAATTAATTAGTTTTATTTTTAAGAATATATATTATTTTATTCATAAAGTTAACTGTTAAGTATTAGGCCCTCCCAAAGAAACCTCCTAGCTCCGCCCTCGGTGATGGTACTGGTCCACGGCTAAGACTCAGAGAAATTGATGCATAGAAAGAGAGAACCCGCAACCATGAAAGATATTTGAAAGAGGTAAAACAAACAAATAAATTCACAAGAAAAGAAGAAGAAGAAGGAGGAGGAGGAGGGAGGGGGGAGGAGGAGAGGAGGAATGAAGAGAGGAGGGTAGGGGTGGAGTATATTAAAACGTACCAATTATTATATTTAAAACGTACCGTGTACCCAATATAGCGTACCGAAGGAGTATACCCCCATGTACCATATATTTGACAAGTAGCGTACTGCGTACCGTGTACCCGTTTCCGCACTGCAACGTATTGTGTACCGTGTAAGTATGGCCCTTAGTCTGATATGCTGCAGTTTGTTTCAGTTTTAATGTCGAGAAATTTTTTTGTTCTGTCATGTGGTGTATTGCGCTCAACTTCCAAAATTTTGCATATGGCAGAGGCCAAATGTCTAGGATTGAGTGTATTAGAGAGAAATTTATGACAGTACCTGCTGTGAAAAAGATAGGAAAATTTGCTTATGTGTGTAGAAGATATATAGAAGCCCCTTTAAGAAGACCTGATGGAGGGTATTTCAATAGTTAAGGGTATAGGAAGGTCGAGAAAAATTGTAGGTGACACCATTAAGAAATATTTAAAGTTAAAACGGTTTGACTAGGGAGATAGTTTACGATATGACACTGCATCACATTGTTTGATTCATCTAGCCAAACCTGCCTAATAGGAAAAGCCTTGGTTGTTATCATTGTTGTTAGCAGTGGCTAAACACACAGCAATTGTGTGAGTGCTTATACCCTTACTCAACCATCTGATCAATTCTTATCCGTCCCTTTGTTAAATTATTTAAAGAAGTGATGAGAATTACCAATAGATACTCGGAAATTCAATACCAAATAAGCAAATATAGTGTTGAACATATATAAGTGTAAAGGCAGATGAATCTATTCTAAAACTAACGTACTACTAAGGAACATGGATTCTTCTGCCCCCTCATTTGTGGCTGGTTCTTAAAACTGAAAAAAATTATTCCTGACACATAGCATCTCTCTTTAAAGAATGCATTCAAACATAGTTGTTAATCATCTACAATTAGACAGTGTGGTTAACTGCATATGGAGATAATCAGATGGGAAAGGGCTTAGATTACTTGGTGCTAACAAAATCAACTTTTATTTTCTTGTGCCATTTCACAATATTGATCCTGTTGGCTTCTGCATGGCATGACCACTTTCTGCAGGCAAATTTAAGCAATGCTAACTTGGAAGGTGCACTTGCGACGGGAAACACATCTTTCATGGGATCAAATATTACGGGCGCGGGTATGTAGTAGCACCACTTAGCTAGTATAATACAACTCGTGGATTTTAAAGGGAAAATTTGTTTTTAAAAAAATTGTATTTATCTGATAATAGCTTTTAACTCATTAAAAGGTCAGATATTGGCCTCGACTCTTGACTAGTGATTAATTTCAACAAACTAGTAGTTCCAAAACCTAGCCTGCTAATTAGTTAAGGCTTGACATAGAACTGATCTTTGGTCTCAATCAACAAAGGAAAGCTTTAGGAAGATATGGCTTAGAGAGAAAGAAGAAAGCATGTATGAGAGGAAAAACAACGGGAAGCAAGTTCACCAGCAAAATATCTTGAATCCATCCTTACTGAAAAGAAACCTCTACATACAAGCAAACTCCAGTACATGTTCATGTTATTGGAATGAATAATTACCACATTTTAGTAAATCCTGATTCAGGAAACACTAATTTCATCGAATTAGGAAGCTCTGTTTGAACTATGGTGGTGATCATGTTTATGTAGTATATACTAAATACTAATAACCATATTACAATGACTTTTGTGATTGTGACCATAATATAAAGGGTAAATTACACTAACCTCCCTTAAGGTTCAGTGATATTACAATCACTTCCCCTTTATTTGTAAAACTATCTCACAAGGTCCCTGAGTTTTTACAAAACATAACCCTCACCTCCCCTCCTAACGGTACAATGTTAACACTGTTAACAAGAAATGAGTAATGTGTGTTGCACATGCTTATTGATGGCAAGTTTAGCATTTAACTGACAAAAATAACCCCATATGAAACTCTCTCTTTTCTCTCCTTCCCTAAACCCAACAAACACCAATGTGGCTGCATCCAAAGAAAGCCCAACAGCGGCGGAAGGATGACCGCAACAACGTCGGTGAGAAGGCATGCAGCAACAATGGGGTTTCCTCCTTTACACTCGACACAAGTAGCAGCTATGAAAGTGGGACATGAGCAAGAAAGCATCGCAAATGTAGCAGAACAGCGGAGGGAGCGTTGCAGCAACAAAGATGACGTATAGTGTGATGACGGCAGCATCTCCTCCTTGTGCTAGCCATGGCACCATACCATTTGGCCCAATTCTTCATGGTGCACTGGCCAACAGTTATGGTGGATGTAACAGCTGCCGCTTTGGCCACGAAGAGAACAAGCGGTGTGACGCGGTGGTGGTCCTGGGAAGGAAGGCGATGTCGTTGTTGAAGACATGACCGTGAAGATGATTAAAAGGGCACGATTCCAATTTTGTTGAATGTCAAAATTCAAAATTGGATGCGTCCATGGCTCCACCATTGTAATCCTTCAATTACTTGAGAGGATGAAGATGGGAAAATCGGGGGTTTTCATTTCCAGTAGATAAAAATATCTTTTTGTTGAGATCCAGAAGATAAAAATATGGAGGAAGTTTGATTGTTATTTTTTATTTAAAAATAAGAATAAAAAATGAGCTGAAGAAAGAGGGAATATGAGTTTTTTTTTTTTTTGGTGAGAAGGGGACGTGGAAACAAACAAGTGAGGGTAGAGTGGACAAATCATAGAGATGATTAACACCGTTTTAACTCTGTTAGTCGAGGGGGTGTCAGTGTCACTTGGACAACTAGAGGGGGGCCGAGTGTAATTTCATTGAACCTCAGAGTAGGTCAGTGTAATTTACCCTAATATAAATCCCGGACAGCTGTTCCAAAGGTAGCTGCAAATCACCTAGGAATTCTTAACTTCCCTTCATATTCCTTTTACCTTCAATCGCTAATAAATTTGCAGTAAATTTTGGATATGCAGACATGCAGTCTAGATGTAAGAGTATAGTTTGATGTAGGCATGAAGCCATGAAATGCTTGAGCAGAAGACACGACTGAACTAATTTTTGTAATAAGAATGTTCAATAACAACCAGGCATTTTTCTACTAGGCAGGGTCAGTTACTTGTACTAAGAACATTAAACAATAAATAATATTGTTACTTGTAATAGCCACATAACATGGATCTTAATTTAGTTTTTGATGTTACGAAACTTGAGTTAACAATGATTTGCCTGTTATCTTGGTCGGAGCCAGATTTCACAGACGTGCCCCTACGAGATGATCAGCGTGCATATCTCTGCAGAGTTGCAGATGGGTAAGCTTATGTTCTTTATGCATTTACTTAACTAAAAATGCTACATGTACACTCAATTTTATACATTCATACATACATCATTTATAATGTATAAACTTCATTCTCATGAGTGCACAAACATTACAAACTTATAGATATTCTCAATTATACTTAATTAAGTGCACAAACATTACAGACATTAAAACACAAACTTTATGTATATAAGCATAGGGTATATGTATGGGGTATATTTTTTGGTGTACGTGTAGCAAGACTCTTACTTAACGCTCGTATTGTTGTCTGAACATGTGCTTCATCGGTGACGATGTTGTTTCTGGTGACAGAGTGAACCCAACAACGGGAAATGCGACGCGCGATACATTGTTGTGCGATTAGTATTACTCCACTGCTGAGGAGCGTGTTTGTGAATCAGAGGCTAGACAGACAGATGCTGCATCTCGAACTGCAACTTTTTGAATTTGCTAAATAAATTCCTTATACCGTTATATGCACGTGTTTCATCTAACTTGCGTATGGTGTTCTGCATATCATGCCTGCTCCACCCAGTGTGACAAGGCTTTGGACCTGTTTGGATTGGTTTAAAAAAGTATTTAATTATATTTTTAAGTATAACTTTTTTTTAAGAGGTTTAACTTACCATTACAAGGTGATTTTATTAAAAACCACGATTGTTTTCCACTTTTTATAAAAATAGAACCTTCTAAACTTAAAAAAATTAAAGTGATGTTTTACATTGTTTTAAAAAAAAAAAGAGTACTTTTTATAAATTATATTTTAAAGCTTGTTTTTTTTTAAAAAAAAGGATTATTTTTATAAGTCAATCCAAATAGGTCATTCATTGTTCTTTTATAATTTATTTTTTCTGAAACGGAAGAAAAACTTTTGTTGTACATTATTGTCTCATTTTTTTGGATATGGGATATCAACACAGAGACGTCACCATAAGGTGTCTCTCATAAGGTGTCTCTTAAACATGAATTGATAAAAAGAATTTTAAAAAAGGTAATAAAAATAGCATTACTATTTGATGTTAGCATTAGTGTCTCTAAGAAGTAATACAAATTATGTATATTGGTGGATTGATGAAACTTGCTTGTACATGTACTAGTGAAGAAGTCAACATTAGGAGCTTAACTCAAAGCCCTTCACGTAGATTTTATAAGAGTGAGACATTCTTCATTTTTAAGTGAACCTCTAAAGTTAAGTTTGGTGATTTAATTTTTAATACTGTTTTAAATATATTAATTTTGAACTATTTTTTTAGGGTTAAGTTACTCACTTTTTAATATCTTTGTGCTTGGTAACAATAGTAATCTTAGGCTAGAGAGAAAGAAGTGACGCTTGCAAACCCCAGCATCGTTCCCTAACTTTACGTGGATTCCTTTCTCATACGTGTTATTTAGCTTGACGATTTTCAAATGAAAAAGTACGAATAAAAATCAAACGGTGGCAGTTTTTTGTCTTAATAAATAAAACAATACTAGTAAATAAATGACATGAGAATGAGAATAAACGGTTAGTATATCATTTTTTTTTAAATATTGATATATTTTTGGGTTAGATGCATTATATGTCTTTTAATAAGAAGAGAACGCGACTCTTTTTTAATTTATCCATTAGTACAAAATTAAGGAAGATATCACATGAGTCACTAGTCATTCCTCTTCTTTTATTATGACACTTTCTCTGTTCCTTACAAGAGGCCATAGCTTATTTTGTTTCACCCTATTAAAAGGGGTAAGTGACAACCAGAGTGTAAAGAAACATAAAATGTTGGAAAGAAGGAAGAAATGCAGCTTTTTCTTTTTTACAAGTTCTTAGCCACTTTTATTGCACCAACCTCAAAAATGAGATAGAGATCATTACAGAGATTTTCAAGCTATCAAAACACAAAACAACTCAGTA
>QANU01027658.1:2555-14894 GCA_003254905.1 Nissolia schottii | reverse complement strand
GTGTGGGGTGGGGGAGAAATCTACGTTTAAATGCAAATTTTTTTTTAATACCATATTATGGTCTAAAAAAAATATTTATTAATGTATAGTTTTAGGCTTGAAATCGCCACCTCTTATAACGATTTTAGATCCTAAATTTTTTTTTTTAAAAAAAAGTCAGAAATTGCCATATTTTGTGGGAATTTTAGACTTTTTTAATTTTTTTAAAAAATGTCTAAAATCATCATACCATGTGATAATTTCAAACTCAAAATCATATATTCGTAAATTTTTGTTTCAATCCATATTTTAGTATATAAGCTATATCAAATGAATTGAAAATGTAAAGAAGCAGGTGTGGTGTGGTCCTCACAACTATCAGAGAGAGAGCTCTGAATTGCCACTGAGGGGCCGTTCTCTCTCTCTCTCTCTGCTATCTTCTTGTTTCTGTTTCTGCATATCATCCACCAACTTTTCTTTGAATTCTTTGGATCTTTTTATATATAACTTCGTGTTATTGTGGACTTACTTTCTTCTTGTCTTTCCGCTGATGTCCAGTTGCCCACACAGTTCTACACAGCTCTGGTAATTACTTGAATTGAAAGCGTCATTGTTTGCTCTATTTTGTTCTCTGTCTTGTTTGTTTTCTTTAGCGCCGTGTTCTTGGAATATGAAACGACTAATTATTTAATTCTCATTTGGGGATGATGAATTGCAACTGTTGTTCTTTTAAGATTTACCAAATTTGTCATGAATTTTCTTAAGTTAATTTTTTTTTTTTTCACGAGAGAGGTGAATTGTGATTTTCTTAACATTAGATGATGATATTGTTTATGTTATGTATAATACATAATATCTCACGGGTGACCGATTATATTTAATCTCATACTTAAAAAAAGAAAATAGAAAGTATTACTTGAAAAATAAATTTGTAAAGTAAAACATCTTCATAAAAGTCATTGATAAATACTTTTAATTTTTTTTCAGAAAAATCTTATAAATTTTAAAAACTACGATGCACATGCAAAAGATATGCTGATTTTGTGGCAAGAATAGGGTAGGAGTCCTGTAGAATTCCGAGGTTAACTTAATATTTAATTGGACGCGTGTCCTGGGTTGGTGGCGTGGTCTGGCGCAGCGTGCTACCGCCACATGAGAATTTGAATTTTGTAGATTTTTTCTTTTATAAAGGTAGAAAAATTAAAATTTACTTTGGTATGTTTAGATTAGTGGGAGTAATACACGATCATAGTTAATAACTTTAGGATAATCATATTTTATGATAGGTTTCATTGTGAGTTCGAATTATATGATATGCAATTGACTCCTAATGTCTTTTTTATATTCAACGGAAAACTCTCCTAATATTTTATAACAAGGCAAATAATTTCTTTTTATAATAAAAAAGTTGTACAAATCAACCTTTAAATAATTGAGTCATTCTTAATTTTATACTGACATTAAATTTTTTGTTTTAATAAAAATATTTTACCCTCTCTTTTATTTTAAAAGCCGTACATATATATATATATATGTGATAATTTGATTAAACTCTTAGCCATTCGGTTTTGACTTTATACCCTGTACTCAGACTTAGTTATGTTCATTAATATTCTCTTCTAACCTACGAAAATTGCAACCTTCAACTAACTAACAGCCGTTATTGTGATTGACAGCTTTACACAGCCACTACGATAGTATTAGTACTGCAAAGCTTATATTACGACTACGTCTATAAATGGTACAAACGTCGTCAGAAGGTCAAGAAAAAAGGGGTACATTTCCGATTTACTCTGTTATCCTCTTTTAAGATTAATACTTGAGTCTTAACTTTATGTTTATTAATTCTTCTGACTTTAGGAGGTATAAAATTATTAGGATTCTCAAGCATCAATCTTGATTTAATTATCTTATAGGTTGACGAAGAAGAGAAGAAACCATTAAATCCGAAACCAAATCGCGGGTCTGGGATCCCAATACCGAATGGAACGCCCAAAGCAGCGCCTCGACGGGAGTACTACTATACGTAATAATCACATTTCTTAATTAATACTCTAGAATTGTTAATTGGGTGTGTTTGGAATTAAGCAAGATGAGAAATAATTTGATTTGCAAATTAATTTCTGCTTGGTATCTTAAAAAAATGAAATTGATTTGATTTTTAGAATTTATGAGAATTCAATTTGTTTGTACTAGAAAAATCTTATCATTTTTATGAGGATTTGTGGAAAATTGATTTCATTTTAACATAAAATATTATTTTATCTCTACTCAACTAACTACATTTACAAACTCTATTATTTTCATCAAATCAAACTCATTAGACCTTACTATTATAAAAGACTGCTTTGCTCCTTTTTTTTTTAAAATAAAATTTCCAAAGAAAATTTCAATTTTAAATTATTTTAAATTTTCTTTCAATTCCAATTTTAATAAGGGTAAAAATCAAAATTAACCAAATTAAATCAAATCAATTCCTACTCTAATGAATTCCAAGTTAAATCATTTTTCATTTCATTTCATTCCAAACACACCCTAGCCAATTTTTATTTCGTCCACGTTATCTATCATTCTCATTTCTAATTTGGTCTTGAAAATAATAACCTTTTAATATTAATTCCTCTTTCATCATAAAACACTTTAACCAAATCAAATAAGAATACTTTAATAAACTTACTTTTTTAAATAGCTCTTAATTTTAAATTTCTTAATACATGTACATTTGGTTAAAGTCACAATTAAATTAATTAAAATGGATAAGAAGGAATAGCCAATGTGAATCAGAAACACAATATTTTCTTTGTAACATCCAAAATTAGTCCATACAAACAATTATGCAAGAAATGAACTAAAAGTGGCAGCTCCATGCGTTTCGTTGAATATGCAGGTCAGCGAGGTCGTTGGCTGGGAGTGGCACTCCACCCTTCCGCACTTACATGAGGGCTGTTAAAAGTGGACCTTCAGCCATGGAATTGAATGGTGATTCTTCTTCAGAGGATGATGAGGCATCTTCAGTAGTCCCCTCTTCGACTCAGCCTAGGCCCATCTCCCGTTCTGTTGCTGTGAGTTTTTCACCCTCTTTACCTCATCAAGTAACGCTACTGCAATATCCAATACTAACGCCACGCTTATTTTGACATACATTACTTCGTATTATTATTGTTGTTAAACATCGCGGAGAAACAGATAAATGGGACATAAAAAAATATAGGAGAAAGATAGATAACAGAGAAATAACAATTGTATTATCTGAGTTGTCTTATCTAAGGTGAGCCTATTTATAGGCTGAAAACACGGCTAAAACACAATGGCAAAAAACAAATCAAAATCAAATCAAATCAAACATAATATATATTATTCTTAATAATTTTTATCATTTGATCAGAGTGGGTTCCCCGATCCCCTTTTGCAATCTGGAATGGTGATATTTGAACATCACTTGAATTTCAATACCGCTTACAATGTCTTTCTAAGACTCTAAAAGTATATATATAGGACACCTCTTTAAGGTTAGGAGTGGAAAAAGGATAAGCGGCTTGGTAGGGGCTTGTGACCTGATATACTTCGCTTAAAAATTTACCACAAGTTCAAGCTAATCCTAAAGCTTATTTAGTTAAACGAGTCATATTTAAAATAATTGAAAAACTTATTTAACCAAATCATTCTACTCTTTGTCAATCTACCACTAAAATAACTTGATTAAAAGAAAAACGCATTTCCCTTAGTTCCACATCACATTTCCCTTGATATGAGCTGACGTATGCATGTGCAAGAAGCTTTATCCTAACCAATACAACTACGATTCAGGTAGATAGTCCGATTTCGTGTCCCATAAATAAAATTTTCAAACAAGGGGACTCGATTATTTCATTCCCTTTTATCTAGACACTTGATTTTGGTCCAAACTGCACAAAATTGAAAAAAAAAGAAGGAATGATTATCGTCTAAACCACAATCCCTCAATTAGGTATAAAGTAGTGTTATTTGTACACAAAGTATGATGTAGATATTTAATCTTCTCTCTTTGATACATTATGGGGTTCACAATCATAATAATCATCAACCTCATGATATGTGTGAGAGAGAAGACTTGATATCTACATCATATTTAATATATAAGTAACATTTTTGACAAGTATAATGCGCTGATCATTATCAACTTGACCCTTTGCCCACCTTCGCAAATGTCCTCTTCCCCTAAATAAATAGTAAAGATCACAACTTGTGCTAGGAGAACCATACCCCACTATTGTCCTTTTCAAATGCTTGTACATGATTATTACTTTTGGGAACGGTATCGTGAAAATCAACGTTAACAAAAAAATAATAATAATAATAATAATCACTTCTAGTTAACTTTTTCTTTTCCACATTTGGGTCCTCATATCCTTACACTGATGATTACACTCTGTATCTTTCGTCTTATTGTACTGTTACAGGGAAGTTATGGAACATTTCTAGCAGCATCACTTAACTTGCCCCTAAAGGGTAATGCTATGAGAGAAGGATACATAGAATTTAATGGAAGAAAACTATTGCAGGTTCCGCTAGCCAGTGTCCATTGCTAATTTCTCCCTCAATCATCAATTTTTTCGGCCATTTGGTTGCTTTTCATAGTTGCATCACATTTGCAAGTTGCTACTTTAATAAATATAAATTACCACAGGAGCACGAGATACACAGTACCTTTGGTCAATGGTTGGGATGGCTCATGGCTGCTATATACATGGGTGGTCGACTACCTCAAATATGGTTGAACGTAAGTGTGGAACACTTTTTTTACTTTTTCGGTGTTGGATTAAGTTTTTAGGTACTTACTTTGTTACTGATAATCTGTTGCCCTCTTCTTAATTATTGGTCAGATTAAAAGAGGCAGCGTGGAGGTAATAACCGATCAATCTTCTTAAGCATCTCTTGCCTTGAGATTAAGAATTAGATGCACTACGAGATTAACTAATGCATCTATTGATTTATGCATGTTTTCTCGGTTTTAACAAACCAGGGCTTAAATCCACTCATGTTCATATTTGCGCTGATCGCTAATGCCACTTATGTTGGAAGGTTCTAACCTCCCTCCCTTGTACAATACTTGTAATTCTTGAAACCATGTCTATGATTTATTAAATTAATCTAGCCCCTGTATCGATGCAGTATTCTTGTACGAACTACTGAATGGGAGAGCATCAAAGCGAATATGCCGTGGTTGTTGGACGCCGTAGTTTGCGTGGCGCTGGACCTTTTTGTATCCTCGTGCAGATCTTAATGCAGATTCTCCTTCGGCCCACTCATATAAGTAACTTTTAATTTTTAGATGGATCCTTAAATCAACGTACATAGATGCAGTTGCATCGGTTGATATAAAGATGCATCTAAAAATATCGTAAGCGACATATATGAGCGATCGCAAGGAGTATTATATTAATTTTGGAGAAACTATGATTATAAACTTTACCTTGACAATATATGACAGATAATACTGCAGTACATCTACTACAGATACTTTAGGAGCAGAGGCGCAAGTGATGATGGGGACTACCAAGAAGCTAGGAAAGGTGCTGCATCTTGATTTGTGAATCTTTTAACTGGTCATTGTTGGTTTCAAATATTGGGCACGCACCTTCCCTGGATTGAGCGTATGATTTTGCAAAGATAACCAACGCTAATGTGAAAGCCATCCCTTTGTACCGCCATCAAACGCCAAGAAAGAAAGGAATGATGATTGTGTAGCACCCACACAAGTCACAGAAAGGAGATTCTTATAAAATTGTAGTGTCTAATGTTGTTGCTACTTCAATTAGGCCTTGACTTCCATGCTCCTTGTAAGTTTGGTGTTTAATGCTCCTTGTGTCCTAGGGTGCACCATATATGATTGCAACCTGCTATACCCTATCCCGTTTGTGCAAAGCCAATAAACCCAACTTTGGGTCACCTACTATTACTTTAATAAACTTGGAAACACAACTCAACTACAACATGCTACCGTTGTCGCGTTCCACCCCTCGTTGCCTCGCGACATGTGCAAAACCATTGAGACAATCAACAAAACAATTGCAAATAGTGGAAGCCATGGAGGAGGGATGTCATTATTCTATATTGGTTGTATCTATACTAGTTTTGTTAATTAACAAGACAACAAATTTGTCGCCTACCCAATCCTCTTCGAAGTATATGTAACTATCCCAAAACTAGAACATGCTAAATCCTCAAAAAAAAAAAAAAAAAAAAAAAGCAAAAATTGTGATAAAACCCAGTTAAGAATGCAACTAAAAAATTCAAAACAAAGATGAGAACACTGATAGATCCAATGTTTTAGCAAGATTCAAGAAATTGAAAAAAGTAAAAACAACAATAAACAGATCTAGAGGAAGATGTCATAGATCTGGAACGACTGCGAGGCAGATCTAGAAGTGCGAAGATGAGGCGGATCTAGAAGCTCAACGACACGACGATTTGGAGGAGCGGCGAATCTAGAAGATCAATGACACGATGATCTTGAACAGTGCTGTTGCGATAGACTAAGAGTGACGACACGATGGATTTCGAATGGCAACTACATAACAAATGTAACATCTCGAATCCTCGTGTACGGAAAACCCGTCAGCTACGCCATCGAGAACGGTTGGGAGACGTTAAGAAAGCGAGGGTGGGGAACTAGACCTCCAAAACCCCAGGGATTTAGGGATGAGAGTTAGGTTTCGTTGTCCCGTAAATTTTTCAGAGCCATCGGGCGAGTTTCGGCTCGAACGGGAATTGTTTTGGATATTGGAAAACGCCCGTGGAATTTCTTGACACGGCAAAAATGTCGGAAATCCCTGAGTGGCGGCAGCTCCAGGATCGAAGGGAAAAATTAATGGATCACAACGGTATGCCCGGAATATTTTTAGGGCAACCGGAGGTGAGACTTTGGACAAAAGGCGATCAAACGAGACTGGAACCGGACCTGGTGAGGTTTCTTACCTCCATTAGGAGATATTTACATAATAAATATAATATAATAATAATATAATAATGATAGTAATAATAATAATAAAAATAATAAAAGAAAAAGGAAAAAAAGGGAAAAGGCTATAAATAGCCACGTATTCTTCAGAAGCTTCACGTTACTTTCGATCGTTTTCACAAACACCAGTCCCCTCCGGATACATCTCGGTTACCTTGTAGAGTCCCGGAAAAATTCCCGGAGCACGCTAACGCGACCCAGAAATTACCGGCAGCAAAGTCACCGAACCAGAATCGTCATCAGATGTAAGTAACTCTAAGCCCACTGTCTATGTGGTTTAATTTTATAACTGTATATGTGTTTTTTTGTATGTTTGACTGAAAAATTGTTAAGTAGGAGTTTGAAGGATTATAGGGTAAAGACGGTTTTACGAAATTTTGACAAATGAAATGCATAACTGTATTGAGTGGAACCTTAGGAACAGTGAACTTCTGGAGAAAATGAGAACTGAAGTCTCGGGACCCCATTCCATCAACTTTCAATCGATTGAAAGAAGTTTTCAATTGAATGAAAGCCAATTTTAGCTTTGAATCGATTGAATCCCAAGTTCATTCGAATGAAAGAACTCTAAAGGTTTCAATCGATTGAAACCCCAATTCAGTCGAATGAAAGAACTCACAGGGATTCATTCGAATGTAACCCTAGACATTCGAAGGAAACCTAAAGGACTTGAGATTTTAGTGGTTCCAAGGGATCCAATGAGTGAGGGTATGCCTCTTTTGGGACACAAAAGCATGCATCATGAGGAAACGGCCGTCATAGGAGTTAGGACGACCCTAGATAACTAGAGGTATTCACGTAAAGTTAAAGGTACATAATTGGATCCCAAGGAATAAAGCAGAATACTAAGGCTCCGATCACCAAGGATTCGGACGGCCTTAGCCAGAGTAAATAGTTATATGATTAGGAAGATCCCCATTCTCTGGCACGTCTTACAGACACGCCCTTCACCAGTTCGGCAAGCTGGATTAGTCAGAGCAACGCAGGTAGAGAGACCTGAGTATGACAGATAAATAAAGAGAACAAGCCAAGGCCTGCAAGTAAAAAGAACAGGACAAGTCCTGTAGAAAAGAAAGGGGGCCCCAGTAAAGAGCAAAGAGTAAAGTAAAGAAAAGCGTGTCCACACCTGATCGAGTCCAAGGGCCGATCCCTCACCATCCCAGTAAGGGGGATGGTGGTACCTATCATGTTGATGATTACCTCCTATGAGCCTTGCGTGGTTAGCTACCATTCCGATTAGATCGCTGCCGGGTCAACATGATAGGGAATAGAAGGAGGTCATAACCGAAGGCCACGGTTACGAAGGTGAAAGGACTAAGAACGACGCTAACCTGGGTGAGCCGGTATGCGTAAGAGATTCCCAGATTGCCCTCATGCACTATTTATTCTGTTTAACATCGGCTAAAATTGACGAAAATTTAATGATACGTTCATTATTTTTGACGATTTACCGTCGGGAAGAGTCGACGGTAATAACAATATAATATTAATGTGTCAAAATATACCGTAAAAAAACTAATTGTAATTATGAATATTTTATTAATATTTTGAAACTGTTACTGTCGATATATTTTTGTGAGTAATGTCCGTTAGTAAAGATAATTAATTAAAAAAATTAATTTAATAAATAATTTAATTCAATAAATTATTTAATTAAATAAAAAATTAATTAAATTATTATTTATTTCATTGACTGCAACTCTCGCCTAAGTCCTTGTAGATACCTCCGGCACTTCCATCCTTCGTCCAGACTCGCCCTACCTGCGCTTGCTCGTTCACATAGCTCTTCAAACTTTGTGGTGTATTTCCTTACCGACATAGCTTCTTGTTGTAGCTCCCATAACTCAGTGTCCTTTTGAGTCTTGAGGTTCCTAGGGATACGCTAGCGATGGCTGTCTTGAGTTGACTCCAGGTATGTTGGACGTCTCCTTGCTCCAAGAGGGGTCTAACAACGTCCCACCATGCCCTTGCGGTGCCTGTCAGTCTTTTGGTAGCGAAGCTGACTTTCTGGGTCGATACACGGAATCTCCTGAAAAATTTGCTCCAACTCCATGAACCAGTTATCCATCTGTCTTGGTTCCATCAAACCTACTCCGCGAGGGACGTTAACCCGTGTAAGCTTCGTAAATCTCTGAGTACCTGTGCTCGGCGCAATCTAGGCTGCAGTCTCTGAGTACCCATGTAAGCTTCATTCAATCTCCTTAGATTTATGCTTACACTTACAACCCTCTTTGTGCTCTTACCTAGTTCTTAACCCAATTTATATTCCGTGCACGTATCCTCTTTAAAGACTTATTTATTACACCACGCTTAACCCAACTTTATATCCTCCCATACACTCTTCTTTTAATTCTCTTGTTTTCCACCCCAGCTTACTAAGCCTTTTCCACGTACAATTCCCCAAAACTTAGTCTCTCAAGCTTTTATTTTCCAAAACAAAATATGCTTAAACACTCATACGCTCTTATCCGTTACCTAAGTCTTTCGCCTCTTCCCGTACATTCTAAACTTATTCTTGTAGGGCTAGAAAAGGCTTCCCTCTTCTCTTAGTTCTGCGAGACGTGAAACACCCTAGCTAACTGCCGACGCTTAAGTCGTACGCAAAGCTCACTAGGTGGTTTACTACCTGGTGGGAATACTTATAGTCCATTATTACTTTTCAAAAATAGTCGTCTAGGAAAATAGGGACCGATTTTAAACTTTTTCTTTGTATACATTGTTACATAAGATAGGAGCCATACGTCTGAAAGGACAATTATAACAAGCGGTAAAGCCCTTAGGCTTAGCGAATAACAGTCTAGTAATAGCAAAGCATGAAATATACATCTATTCGGTCCATCACAAACAGTCATATAGTTATTACAATAAATAATGCACAATCAGCATGTCTGTCTATACATAATACATGTCATCAAAATACAAGGGCTACTGTAACACTACTCAGTCCGCCCTTGGCAAAACACTTGCTTCAGCTGGCTCTGGGGTCCATGTCCTGTCCACTTCATAGCTCCTCTGGCAATTCGTCGGCATCCTCGTAGTACGAGTCGTCGTAGGTTCCTGGAGTCATAAGGTAGTGGGAGTGAGAACGGTAGGTTCTCAGTGGAAAACTATAGCTTTGGGATCTCGTGTCTCATTTAGTTATACTCCAGGCTGAAACACCCTAGCTAACTGTTTACCCGTACGTAGTAAACAAAGCTCACTAGGTTGTTGTCTACTTGGTCGGAATACCTTAGTCCATAGTTATCTTTCGAAAATAGTCATTGCTCAAGAAAATAAGGACCCATTTTAAACTTTTGCTTATATCCCATCAATACTAAAATAGAGCCATGCGTTGGAATAAAACAAATATAACAAGGCGGATAACATTATCATAATTAGAATCTGTAATATACATCCATTGGGTCCACCATACAAGGTCACATAGTATAAGATATACATAATATATACATAGATCAAAATATCAAATACATAATCCAAAATACACAACATCAAAATACAAGGACTACTAGAATGCTACTCAGTATGTCCCTGGCAAAATGTAAATATCTAACTATCTCCTAGCCGCTCATGGCTCAGCTGGCGGCTCATCTGTATCCTCAAAATAGGACTCATCATCTTCTGTATCTGAAGTCATAAAACAGTGGGAGTGAGAACGGTAGGTTCTCAGTGAAAATAACTTTAGTTCCTGAGTCTCGTATCAGATTATGTCGGGCTTTAGGCCGCTCAGAGATCTCTAGTGAACATGTATACTAAAGTCTCTACCATTTATTATCTGGCCTATCTGAACGGCTTTATCTGCATTAATATGTGACATGGGAACTACTCTTGTTTACTACATTCTCGTGCTGATTAATATCTCGTGTAAACCGTCTCGAGCGTGCTCTTGACGGTACGGCATAACCGCAGACTATACATTCAAGTAATCAAACTAGATAACAGAATATATTTAGAGTACATTCAACATAACAGAATGTAACAGCATAACAGAATATGTGTTATTCCCACTATAGTAATGTCCTCTGTTGACACTAGTATGACGGAATAACCTCACACCCTCAGTATAAGCCGACACTGTCTAGACCTTACTGCGGTGGGCTTCCACCTGCCGTGTGCCCCCTCGGGACCCCTCGACAGTGGGCGGATATTGTACCCCCACCTATGCTTGCCCCCTTTCGACAATGCATAGGCGTGGTAACCGCACACCTCCAGGCATGCCATATCGACACCACCTGTGGCGGGCTTCCACATTCAGGATGCCTCGACCTCCTGAAGTGGGATCATAGTGGATCACGTGATCACGGCCTGTTCAGCATGTGGCATATAGCCAATTTCAGCATTGGGCATTTGCCCTGTTTCAGCAGCATTGGGCATTGGCCCTTTTTCAGCAGCATTAATGGTACCTACAGCATGGCATACTGGTTTCCCTATGGTTCATTTCAGCATCTTTACTTAGCTCAGAGTTAATTATCATGTCTTTAACTAGGTGTATCATGAATGCATGGAATGCTACAGATATCATCACAGATTTCATAACATATACATGTTTAATACATCTTCCTCATATACAACATCTACATTCATACAATTCAACTAACGATCACAGATACAGCATCAAACACTAGTCTATGAGCCTCAAGAGGGTGCCATAGCTTTCCCTAGTCTCAAGCCGCTTAGCGGAAACTGATGTTCGCTCAGCGGTTTGAGCCTCTGCGCTCAGCGATAGAGGTTGTATCGCTCAACGGTACTAGCCTCATCGCTCAGCGGCTGAAACTTTCTCGAATTTTCGTCCACCGCCTTACATAAAAATATTTTTTTTCACTTTCCACGTAGGCTTCAGCCCGCTCAGCGGCGCCTGAGCCTCCGCTCAGCGGCCCCTGTGCGAGAGCTGAAAACCGAATTGCTCATCTCTTCCATTTTCTTGCCTTAGCTTCCATGGAACCCTACATGAGTTTCACACATAATTCAAGCATAATAATCCTATCTAATCCAGGTCACAAGTCCCTTCAGAATTGTCTTTCTAAGTCCTAACATCATTTCTAACATTTATGTTCATAATATCACAAAATTCACATACATACATACAATCACATAAACATCATTCACCATCAAAGAGGTGAGGAACTAGAGTTACCCACTTCCTCAAGAACTTGTTGATGCTAGAAGGAAGAGGAAATCAAGCCTTGCTTGCTTGTTTGAAGCCTCCTTGACCTAAAATGAAATACTTGACATAATTAGGGCAACATAGGTTATGGAAGCTTGGTTCTTTACCAAGGGATGAAAACTCACCAACTACTCTTGATTTGCCTTCCTTATGGACTTAGGAATGAATTATGATGATGAGAAAGATGAACTTGAAGCTT
>QANU01027635.1:28496-41863 GCA_003254905.1 Nissolia schottii | reverse complement strand
CATATTATGCTAGTATGCATTCATGAGGACTCGGTCGTCATTAAGACCTAATGTCATATTATCACCTAATGTTAGGTGATTGGGACTCCGACTACGCCACTAATGTTTCCCTAATTCCGTTTTCTTTATTATTTAAATTATTAACTAAGGACAACATGAATTCATATTCTAACAGAAGTCTCTCTCAAGAAAATGCATACCTCCTATGAGGGACCCAACTAACCAATCTCTTAAAATTAATCTAGTTCGTTTAGGGATTAAGTTCTATGAACCCTTTTATAGTGTGTGAGGCTAAAGGTTGTACCACTCTCTATTCTTATTTCTAAGAAATAACTAAGTGATGATTAATTTTCCATTACCACCTAGGTTTCTTTTCTCAAAGTTCCCTTAAGTTTACTAACAATTCATTAATGGCCAATTAACGAAAAGCATTAAGCATAGAGAAATTAATTCACAATCGATAAAAATTGATTAACATCAAAATTGGAATTAGAAGAAATTAGAAGTGTTACATCGTCATCCCAATCAAGAGGGGAATTTGTTCATAATGCAGAAATTGAAACTACAAATTAAGGATGAAAAGATAGAGATATACATAGAGGATGGAGGAACCCTTGGAATTGAATCGCAACAAATTGATCTTCTCCCTTGATGTTCTCTAGACTCCTAGTATGTTCTCTCTCTCTCAAACAACACTGTAAAACGTGAAAGTGAAAACTGAATTCTAAATGAATGAATATACTTGGTTGCTCTTCTAGTGCGTTTTTAACTTAAAATTGGCTTTAAGGCTCAGGCCTATTATGCTTGTGTCTCATGCGAGATGCAAATTGTCTAGCACAAGACACCCTCATAGAGACTCCAATCTTGCTCTTTGGAACATTCGTCTTGGGCGAGACATATGTGCATCTTGCGCGAGACGTCCTCACAAGGACTTCATGCTCTGCTCTTTGAAACCTCTGTCTTGCGTGAGACATATATGCATCTCACGTAAGATGTAACTCTGAGCTCTAACTTTCTTCTTTTTCTTGAATTTTGACCCTAAAACACTTAACCAAACCATCAAACATACCAGAGATAACAAGCCAATTATATTCAAGTGATTATGTAATAAAATCCTAAATCTCACCTATCCTAACTAAAAACTACAGAAAAAAGTAAACAAAGATAACTTTTTTGAAGAGTTATTAGTCAACCAAATAAATGCAATAAATAATTTAAATAATCATAATGAGGGAAGGCCTAAGCAAGATTTCAATCGATTGCATTCTCATGGGATTCGAGTGAAAGAATCAATCGAATGCTAAAACCTCATTCATTCGAATGCCTACTGAAAACTTATATTTTAAAGGTTCTATGGGATTCAACATGCATAGTTATGTATGCCTCTGTGTAATTTGAGCATGCATCATGAGGGAAGGCCGTCGTAAGAGTTAGGACGACCTTAGATAATTAGAAATTCATGTTAAAGTTTAATGAAGTCATAATGGAATCCTAGGAAACAAAGAAGGATTAGGAAGGTCCCGACCCCAGTTGGTACGGTAGACGATAGTTAAAGAGTCTATTTATATGATTAGGAAACCCCTATTCTCTTGGCATGGTCTTACAGACACGCCCCTCACCAATTCAGCAAGATGAATTGGTTATGAGCAACGCAGGTAAAGAGACCTGATCACGATGAGAAACGGGCATAGGCCCAGATATGTAAAACAGGCATAGGTCTGTACAAATGAAATGATGACTAAGGGGCCCCACTAAAAGAGGAAAGAGAAACCGGATCGAGTCATAGGGCCGATCTAAGCGTGTCAACGCCTGATCACTCATAGGTTTGATCCCTCGCCATTCCAGCAAGAGGGTGGTTGCACCTATTGTATTCGATGATTACCTCCTATGTGGTTTGCATGGTTAGCTACCATACCGGTAAAGAGCGTCGCCGGGTCAATACAATAGTGGTAAAAAGAGGTTGTAATCCGAGGCCACGGTTACAAAGGTGCAAGGACTAAGTAGGACGCAGCCATAGCGCGTAAGAAATCCCCAGATCACCCCTCATGCATTATGTAATTAAATGTATGAATTGACGATTGATGATATGATTATATATGCATGTATGATATGATATGATGATATGACATAGGACGATCGTAGCTAACTAGAGATTATCACCTAATGTTTAAAAAGAGCATAACTGAATTTAAGGAAGGAGTGATATCTGAAAAGGTTCCGACCACCAAGGGTTCAATATGCCTTAAAGAAAGTATGTAGTTATATAATAGGAAATTCCCTCTCTTGTCACGTCCACAGACAAGCCCCTCACCAATCCAGCAAGATAGATTAGTCAATGATGATTAACAAGAAGAAAGAAAGGAAAGAAAGATAAATACGTATAAGGGTGACGTTACACCTAAGAAATGATGATGTAACGATGATGATGTATGAGTCCACAACTGGTTGTGTCATAAGGGCCAGGCCGCGCCATCCCACTAGGTGAATGTTTAGCCCAATTGATAGTCGATAATTGGAATGTTTAGCCCAATTGATAGTCGATAATTGGACCCTAGACCTCCATTGGTGGTTCGCAACCACTCAGGTGAAAGCGCTACCTGGGCGTCGTCAATCTGGGAGCATAAGTGGTAGTAGCCGTGTGGAACTAGGTTTCCCTAGTTATTCCAATTGTTTAATACAATATGTTTTGATGATGACAAATACAATATGCTCTAATTGTCTATGCTCATTGTATATGCTTATATTTGTAGAACTAGGTTTTCCTAGTTGTTATATATCTTGATGATAACAAAAAGTACACAACAAATAGATAATGACAATAAGAATGCAAAAGGATATTATATGCTAAATAGAATACATTTGATATTGTATGATTGAACTTGATGGTATTCATATAGCTTACACATCATACAATGATATATGAGAAACATCCTTTTGAGAACATATCCAATAATTCTCTATATGTGCTTGATGGATTAACGATTGGATATATTTGTGTCGATATGCGTATATGCATGAATATCAAGTGCTATAGTGTTACAATGCATGCATGCTAGGCAAAGAATATTATTTGATTAATATAATTTGATATTTGCCTAATTGTATATGTATGATGCATTGATTAATCTATATATGCATATGAAGATATTGGAACACATTGGACTAACTATACTTTCTAGTGAATTATCTTGTGTATAGGAAAGTCCAAGGCATCAAGAACAAGATGGAACAAGAAGGAACATTCATATGATGCCCAAAGTCAAAAGGCGAAGCATGAAATGTCAATTCCATGAAGAACATGGTAATGCCGAAGATAGGATCCATAAAGAATACCAAATCCAAGCAAATGGTAAAAAGGGAAATAGTTTCTTAGGACTTAAGGTATTCTTGTCAAAGGAAAATTGATATATATCTCTCTCTAAACTCTTAGGATGATGCTCTTAAATGATTTTAATTGATTCCAGGACGTAAAATGAATTAGACAAACTTAGGAATCAAGAAAGATAAGAAAATGGATGAGTGGCATGCTCGGCAAAGTGACTTGCACAGTAGTTAGTAAAATGGTGATATCTTGGGCTATAGAACTCCAATTGAGGTGGTTCAAATTGCTACATAAAGCTAAGAGAAAGATCTAAAAATTTGTAGAGCAAGTCATTTTGTTGAGTCATTCGAATGACTCAAGAATAAGTCATTCGAATGTGCCATTCGAATGACTCAAGAATGGTCATTCGAATGACTCTGTCATCAGAGGCCCAACGGCTATATTACATCAGCCATTCGAATGAATCCTCAAGAGTCATTCGAATGACTCGAGTCCTGAAGCCAGAAACGGCTAGTTTTTCAATGGATAAAATTGATTAAAATAATGGGTAACGGCTATAAACGGCTAGTACACTTAGAAACCCTATAAATACCCATTAAACTCTCATATCTAGCCAAGCCTTTGATTCCCATCATCCTCATACTTCATTCTATCAATGGATTAATATTTTCCATCATCATAAGAGCAAAAAGAGAGATATTGTCAATATTCCCATAGAGCTTCAATTTGTATTATCTACTCTTGAGAGAGTTTCTTATCAAACACAAAATTTCCATACACTTGTAAAGAGGGTGAGGTATCCCTCTAGTTTCTTAGGGTGTGGTATCCCTAAGGTTTGGTTCTTGAGGCTTCTACACAAAGGTGGGGGATCCTAAGTGTGAGGAGTGCTCTTGGATGTAAAGGTTTGTCAAGCACCTAAGTTAGAAGCTTGATGATAGTGGAGAAATCTTGAGCAAGTCGCTTGGGGACTGGACGTAGATCACAAGGGTGGTCGAACCAGGATAAATCTATGTTTGCAATCTCTCTAACTCTATCTCTTTATTTATTGCAAACTTATATTATTGTCTTGCATATTTGAGAATTGCATCTATTGATAATTGTTTATAAGTTGCTTTGTTGATCTTATTGTTTTATTACAAACATAATTAAGCATGCCTATATTAAATCTTTAATTGTTATATTCTGCTGCATAGTAACGTTAATTGCATGAAAATGCAATATTTGTTGAAATTGGAATAATTTCTAAAATACCCAATTCACCCCCCTCTTGGGTATTGGTTGCCAAGACCAACAAGCCGTATGGTCGGCTACATGGGCGACGGACTAAATGTAACAAGAAGGACGCAAACCCTGTCCCCTAGCCCGACCGGAAGCGTAAGAGAACCCCAGTTTTCCCTCATGCATAAGACACATAATGAATGAGTATGTGATGAATAAATATGTGATGCATATGGAAATGCATGTAAGTCTATGTAGTATATAAGTACCGTCAAGAGAACGCTCGAGACGACCTATGTATGTACGCGAAGGAAGTTAACAAGCACGAGAACCTAGATAAGAAAGATTAGATCCCCATCACCTATTAAAGTAGATAAAGCTGCTCAGGACCTAGACAAAGATAATAATCAGTAGGAGTTTAGTATACATGCATACTTAGAGATCTGCTGAGTGGCCTGAATCATAACAGAGTAAATGAAACAATGGATAGAGCTAAGGATTCCCACTGGTGACGAATAGTTCTCACCCTCACTCTGCTATGAGTCCAGGCGGACGGCGTAGATGGATCGATGAAGCCAGTGTGTGGAAGATGACAGACAGCCGCAACAGGAGAGTTCAAGAACCAAGGAGAATTCAAGAACCGTAGCAAAGTTACTCCCCTCACGTGAAGGAGAGCAATGTTTTGATTTATAAGATCTATGACTTTTATATATTTCTATTTTGTGTAATACCTACTAGTAACCTTATGTGTGATTGTGTGTTGGACCATGTACTTGTACTTATGCCTATATATGCAATGCTCTTCATGTTCTATTCCGGATATCGCTTAAGTCCGCTGGGACTCTATCGTTTGTATATATCTCCCGATCGCATATGGCTCTTAATTTACAAATTGATAATAAGCACGAAAAAGTTTTGAAAATGGTTCTTATCTTCGAGTAAGAAATATTTGCGAAGCTGAAAGTAGGGGCTAAAAGTAACTCAACCAATGAAGATAACAACTCTATAATCAGTGTTACGACGATCGTGTAGACTGAAAGTAGGGGTGTTATACACCACGTCATAGTTCATCTTCTTCTTTCGGAGCTTGTGTTCGTCAAGGGTAATAAAACAATGTATCACAAATAATTCTTTCTTCTTTAATTAAACATTATTCTTTATTGAATCGCAAATGGTGATAAAAGAACTAAAACTAATTAATTAAAAAACATTTCATTACCAGACAACAACCTATAGCTAGTGCTAATTTTTAGTACATCATGCACCCTTACATTTAAGACAATCCCGTATTTTATACCCTTAAAGATACACTGGTAAGGATCTTCTAAAGTGAGATTCCTCTCTTTAAAGGATCTCTGTAGAATTTGAACGATGTGTAATTATTAAAAAAAAAAAACTCATCTACAAATCATATTTTATCATTTTTCTTGATTTTTACAAATGTTAAAAATAAAATAAAAAAAAACACATCATATCTAATATAATAATATTAAACAATAGTATAATAATAACTACAGGAAAGATAAAATAGCAAACTTGCAGCAGAGCGAGTGTTGTGTCCCCATTATACATATGACGGTTTCCGATGTTGTCTAGCCGCTGCTGTGCTGTGCCAGTGTTTATCTTTTCTGTTGCACATACCACAATCAATGCTGATATTTTCCCTTTGCCTAGTTCCCTACCTTTATTTTTATTTTTATTTTTTTTCAATCTTTGAATCAAATTGAAGAGTGAAGGGAAATTATCACAAGATGGAGACGGCATGGAACTCTCAAGCTCTCGAGGTTGCATACACCGTGTTGGGATGGACCGCTTTCTTTGTTTGGTCATGCAGCTTCTATCCTCAGGTTATCTTGAATTACTTAAGGAAAAGGTATTCATATTTTTTTCTCTTTTCTTCTCATGATGATCAAATTAAATCAGCTAACTTCTTGCACCGCCACACACCACACACCACTAGCTCTCCTTTGTTTTCCACATAGCTTCTTAATTGAAACTGAGAAGAGAACTTAATTTTGGGGCAATTCCAAATTAAATGTAGCGTGGTTGGCTTGAATTTCAACTTTGTGCTGTTGAACAACGCCAAGCACACCTTGTATCTCATCTACAACGCTTCCTTGTACTTCAGCCCTGCCGTGCGGTGTCAGTATCACGAAAAGTATGGCTTTGACGAGGTATTTAACTTTAACCCCATTTGGTTCGTAAATTTTTATAGAGCAACAATTGACTTTTGAAGTGAAACAATTTTCTTCACTGCTCATTATTTATGCAAAGTAATAGAATAGACGAACCCGTGACGCGTGATGCAGGGAGGGGGTGCTAATCTCGGTTGAATAAAACTAATTAACTGATATTATTTAAGGGAAAGAATTTCTCTAACGTGAAAATCTTTAGGTAAAATGAAGAATTTTACCTTTTAGATGATCCAAAACCTGTTTAATTGTAGAAATATTTGAGAGGTCTAATTTATTGACTTACAAATTAACGTATTTATTTTTATGAATGACACTTGATATTTTCATAGATAAATTAGGGGAGAGAAATATTGAGTGTCATTTGTTGTAAGCTTTATTTTAAGAAACATTTTTCTCTTGTACTGCATACTTAATAGTGTAAAGGATTTTTCTTATACCTAAATTATGAAAAATATTTGAAAGACCTAAATTGTCAACTTACAAATAAAACATATATATTCTTATAAATGACACTTAGCATTTTTCTTTTTATTTGTCCTTAAAAATATCACGTGTAATGAATATGTTAATTTGTTAAATCTCTCGCATTGCTACTATCTATGATTTCAAATATATATATATATATATATAAAAAGTAATTATAACATGATAAAATTGTAAAATAATTTCTCGTTAACAAAAAATTTAATAACTCGTATAAATAAATGTATGTAAATATTTCTATTTTTAAAAAGTGATTTGGGTACTTCATATCATATTTTTACTAGAAAACCTATTTTACTTTGGAGTAAAGTAAAAAAAGGATATTATTTAAAAAAAAACACAGAAACATTTATATTCTACTAACAAGTTAAGATTATTTTCACAATAAACATAAGGTATGAGCATTATTTTGAGGGGGAAAAAAACCGTAAAATATAGTTCTGACAATGTTGCTGAACTATTTCATATTGATTCCCCAAAAAATGCATTGGGTTAATTATATGATTATTCGACACTTCAAATATGATATGATTTTTTAGCTACAATAGTAATGAATGTGCTAACTAAGTTAAACTTCAAAGTGAACAATATTTATCGTATAAAATCTTTTCAATATTAAATTATGTATAAAATTTTGTTTTTTGAAATAGTTGCATTCATATTACCTAACAAATAATGTTGTATAGTTTAGCACGGAATTATCTCTATGCCTATCGCTACGCTCTATCTACTTATCTTCTTTGCATCTCCCACTGAAAATTCCAGAAGAACATAAAAATTAAATGGAGTTCCACCCACCGAAACACCGTCTTTTGCTCGTAAAAATAAATAAATAAAAAATTCATCTTTTGCCTTTTTATAGTTTAATAGTTTTAGTATATAGTGTAAAATGTCTCTGTTACCCTTGAGGTTTGGTAAAATAGCATCTCACTCCAAATTCTTAGAAAAATTGCATCCCATTCCATTTTCTCTTAAGTCAAGCCACCAAGTCAAGTCATCAAACCAAGCCACCAATATTCCAATATTCTTAACAGAAAAAAAAAAACACAAAAGAATCATTAAAAGAAGTCACTACCTAAAAAAATATTAAATACAAACTAGTTTTATAGCAGGAAAAAATTTGTTTGTAATACTTTTTAAATTACTAAGAGATTTTTTACTCATAATAGAAAATTAAACTTTAACAATAAATGGAAGCATACAGGCGAATAACAATATCCATTACAAAATGTGTTTGTATTAATTCTTATCAACAGGCAAAAATTATAACAAACAAATTTTTTGTAATATTTATTTTAAAAATATTGTCCAAAAATCTTAAGTAGCGATAAATAAATGGATATTTTTACAAAACTTTTGTCTAAATCATTTTTAGAAAATAAAACAATAGTACTTGTAATCATGGACAACACTTTTTTTTTGCTCATAATTAAAAATTTAGTTATTTTTTAAAATAATTACAGGTTTATTTTTTATCTATATATATATATATATATATGAATGTGTGTCTATATATTTCTCATTTGTTATTGAAAATTTTTATTTTTTATTACAGCCAAAAAATATGTCTTTAATTGAAAAATAGTTTGTATTATTGATAAAATTTTTCTATTTATAAATTTCATTTGCATTTAATTTTTTTTAGTAGTGACATCGTTTTTAACAAAAAAAAGAAAAGAATTATAAAAGAAGTCACTACCATGAATAAGCTAAATACAGATGAAATTTAAATTCAAAAAAAAATTCTATTATACAGGCCATTTTTTTTAATCGGGAAAATATTTTTTAACTATAACGAATAAATTAAAATTATACTTAAGAATATTTATATTTATATGAAATCATTAAAAAAAATAAAATAAAAATAATTTAATAATTACGTATAAAATTTTTTTGTTTGTGATTATATTTTATTATTTTTTTCTAAAAAATATTCATAAGAAATTTTTATCAAAAAAATTTATTAATACTATTTCTTGTTGGCGAGAATTATTACCGTGCAAATTTTGTAATAGATTTAAAGATTCTATTGTATACTTTCATATATTATAGGTAGTGGCTTTTGGTTTTTTTTTCAAAAGAAAGTTCGTTAAAAATAGTGGTGGCTTAGCATAGTCGCTTGGCTTAGAAGAAAATGAGGGGTGGTTGTTTTGTAATGCAATTTTTTTAATAGTTTGGGTAAGATGCTATTTAACCAAATCTCGATGATAATAGCTGCATTTTATCCTAGTATAGATCTTGGGTGGTATTTAACATGGAGACGAATGTCACAAGATCATGAATGGTCTTTGATTTTTAACCAATGACAATGCATTAAGTGCATCATGACATCATCATGTATCAGAAAAAAAAAACTGAAAACTTAAAAAACTGGTAAAAGTCCATGTTTTTCTAAATTGCACATAACCTCATTTTGGCTTCTTTTTAAATAGGGATATGTTAGGATCGTAACACGATAGTTCATTTTTATTTTATTTTATATTTTTTGGGGGGTGGGTGAGTTAAATCAGGTATATTGTATATTTTGTAGTTGGGTCTATTACTATGTTTCATTAGCTTTCAAATCCCAAATACATTCTCCAAGATTTAATTTTAATCTCTTATAATTTTTTTATTCATCCAAAAATATTAGAAATTACTGAGGGTTTTTGGAGTGTTACATTAATAGTGCCGTGTAGGCATAAAAATTTGACATGGCATGACACCTAATTCTAAGAATTAAAAATTAAAGTAAAATATAAAACGAAAATTTATTCATTTTTATGAATAGCACTTGACATTTTTAAAGACAAAATAAAAAGAAAAATACCAAGTGTCATTAAAAAAAATTAAGTAAGTTGATAACTATGTTGATGAATTAAATTTCTCAAATATATTTTTTTTAATAGACAACACGTGTTCCAATAACAATCTGCAGGACCAGATAGATTTTTAACTAAACCCTCATCCTAGCCTATAGTAAAACGAGTTTATACTCTAGTCAATAGTTTGTTAGGTTGATATGAGTAATTGCGATATGAATTGTCATCCCTATGTACACAATGGTATTAATGGCAATTGAAATGTTGGGGAAGACAATTTGATTTGAGTGGGAGGTTTTTTTTTTTTTTAATGAGACTATAGTAGGAGTATTAATGGTGTAAAAAAAACACACATGACAAGTATATCACGTGACAAAGTAATAAAGTATTGGTTTAGGATCAAAGTATCGTTTTCACAAGGATGATATGATGAAGAACGCAATAAAAAATTATAAAATTGGAGTTGATTCACGAAGATGGGGTTTTAGAAAAGAATTTTAAACAATAAATATTGAGCGAAATTTGATAAAAATTAAAAACAAAGATCGCGAGAGATATGGTTTGATTCGATAACGATTTAGGTGATTGGGACTCCGACTATGCCACTAATGTTTCCCTAATTCCGTTTTCTTTATTATTTAAATTATTAACGAAGGACAACATGAATTCCTATTCTGACACAAGTCTCTCTCAAGAAGATGCATACCTCCTATGAGGGACCCAATTAACCAATCTCTTAAAATTAATCTAGTTCATCAAGGGATTAAGTTCTATGAACCCTTGTGTAGCGTGTGAGGCTAAAGGTTGTACCACTCTCTATTCTTATTTCTAAGAAATAGCTAAGTGATGATTAATTTTCCATTACCACCTAAGTTTCTTTTCTCAAAGTTCCCCTAAGCTTACTAACAATTCATTAGTGGCCAATTAACGAAAAGCATTAAGCATAGAGAAATTAATTCACAATCGATAAAAACTGATTAACATCGAAATTGGAATTAGAAGAAATTAGAAGGGTTACATCGTCATCCCAATCAAAAGGGGAATTTGTTCATAATGTAGAAATTGAAACTACAAATTAAGGATGAAGAGATAGAGATATACATAGAGGATGGAGGAACCCTTGGAATTGAATCGCAACAAATTGATCTTCTCCTTTGATGTTCTATAGACTCTTAGTATGTTCTCTCTCTCAAACAACATCGTTAAACGTGAAAGTGAAAACTGAATTCTAAATGAATGAATATCCTTGGCTGCTCTTCTGGTGCGTTTTTAACTTAAAATTGGCTTTAAGGCTCAGGCCTATTCTGCTTGTGTCTCGTGCGAGATACAGATTGTCTAGCATAAGACACCCTCACAGAAACTCCAATCTTGCTCTCTGGAACATTAGTCTTCGGTGAGACATATGTGCGTCTTGCACGAGACGTACCCACAAGGACTCCATGCTTTGCTCTCTGGAACCTCTGTCCTGCGCGAGACATATATGCATCTCACGTAAGATGTAGCTCTGAGCTCCAACTTTCTTCTTTTTCTTGAATTTTGACCCTAAAACACTTAATCAAATCATCAAACATACCAGAGATAACAAGTTAATTATATTCAACTGATTATGTAATAAAATCCTAAATCCCACCTATCCTAACTAAAAACTACAGAAAAATGTAAACAAAGATAACTCTTTTGAAGAGTTATTAGTCAACCAAATAAATGCAATAAATAATTTAAATAATCATAAAAAGATGTTAAAATACAAACTTGTAAAAAATAAAATAAACGACACTAAACAATTAGGCACAGGACATTTAATTTAAGTTAGGGAGCACGAACACTTCATGGGACTATTGTGTCCTTGTATCCGACAAAACACAAATACCGACACACAAAGACATGTTCAACACACGTGTCCCACATGTTCAAAAGTGTCTAAATAAAAAAAATCATGAGCGTCCAAGCGTGTTCGAGTTATATCTGAACGTTTTTTGAGTCATGTACGTACCAAATCTGAGTAAAAAATATTTTAAATATTATATAACTTATAATAACATGGATACTAGAAAATTAACAAGTATTGACACATGAAAACATCTTTAATGTTTCATATATTTTGAAAAAAATTTGGAAAATATTAAAAATTAATAGTTTGATATCAATGAAAATATTTGGATATTATTATAAATATTTAATTTAATACACACACACACACACATATATATATATTGTGTCGTGTTCTACAAAATTTTAAAATTGGTGTGTCGAAGTGTCGCGTGTCGTGTTGTATCCTGTATCAGTATCTGTGCTTAAGTTAGTTTGTGGGTGAAACCAAAACATTTAATCTAAGGACACATCTGCCATTTTTCAAATTTGTTTGTGGTAAAAACAAAACGAGCAAAAAATTGCCTTGGTACACATCTTTGGGCTCACATCCAGAAACACATCTTGATTATGATTTGGCCCATTCCCTTCCATTGGGGAGACTTTTGACCAAGAACATTTTTCAGGGGGTGATGTGTATTGTAATCAAATCAGCCACCAAGACAGATTTCATTTGAAATTGGTTATTTGATGGAGAATGCACTAGGGGAGATCATTCAGACATTAGGCTGACTATATTGAGAGAGTGGAGTGGGTGGACTCTCAAAAAGTTACCGGTCATTATTTTCTTGTTTATATTTAGAATTAATTCGATCTTCGTCTATGATTTAAGAATTTCTCGAGATTATATCTGGTACTATCACACATCGCCAATATGGCTAAGAAAATTGAGAAATTATTAACATTTCCTAAAACGTAAATGCTTTGGGTGAAAATTGTACATTATTTTTCTATGTGTAAATCTCCATCGTTAATTTCTTACATTGCCAACTATTTTTACTGTTTTTAGGTAACTTAATTAATTGTGCACATGATAATGTTATGCGCAATTTTTTACATGAGAGCATCCATTGCCTGAACAAGACATGAATATTGGTGATTGGTCTATGATTTAATCTTGTTTAAGCAAAAAAAATGTCTAATATTTTGGCTTTTCTTTGCTGCAGATGATACCTGTTGCTGCGAATGATGTTGCCTTCTCAACACATTGTGTTATATTAACTGTAGCGTTATTGTTTCAAGTTGCAATATATGAGGTATTTCATTCCTTTGTTTAGTCAAGTTGCATGCATGTATTGTTATATAGAGCTAATATCTTTGACATCTTTTAATGTTTTATGTGCAGCGTGGGAGTCAATCCCTATCCAAAATCACCATAGGAATCGTCGCTGCGGTGTGGATTACCGTCGGAGTTTGTTCCTTCCTAGCATTTCCAACCAAATCTTGGCTTTGGTTGATCTCCATTTTTAAGTGAGAAGC
>QANU01027635.1:14530-27848 GCA_003254905.1 Nissolia schottii | reverse complement strand
ATATATATATATATATATATATATATATATATATTTTCTAAAATAGTTTAAAAAGTAGTAAGCATTAATAGTTGGACTATCTATATATATCAAAATATTATTAAAATCTTGAACTCTATATACATGAGTTGGTATTTTATTTTCCTTAAATT
This sequence comes from Nissolia schottii, assembly GCA_003254905.1. Classification (NCBI taxonomy): domain Eukaryota; kingdom Viridiplantae; phylum Streptophyta; class Magnoliopsida; order Fabales; family Fabaceae; genus Nissolia; species Nissolia schottii. The sequence continues at coordinate 27,696 of QANU01027635.1, read as the reverse complement.
TTAAATATGTTGTGTTCATGTCTTGTAGTTTTTTAAACTTGATGTATCTCTGTGTTCGGTGTCCGTATTTGTCTATATACTTTTGTGTTGTATGTGTTTCATAGGCTCGATTTCGGCTTGGTTTGAAAAAACATTTTGAGAGGGTGTCATTACTCTCAAAAAACATAAACTAATTTGGTACGTTCAACAAACTAAAAAGTTATGTTACTTTTGCCCCTAGCTTTCAAAAGCCAGAGGTGCTAGTCATCATGAACTATTTTTTAGATGTGGCTTGTGCTCTTCAAAAGATAAAAGACTAATATAACCTTCATTATTTATAATACATTATGTTTATTAATTATTCAACTTAATATTTATTTATATTATGTAGTTTAGAGTTTAGGAGCAATTTTACCAAATACTATTATTCTAACTTTTACTTATTAAGACTAATTTTTACATCATTTTACTAAACAATAGTACTATAATCTTTTTTTTTAGAGGGTTTGGAGAGTTTTATAGCTCTCAAAAAGCCAAGGTGGTATTATCAAACGAAGCCTTACTGTTCTAAGTTATCATATGCCAGTGTGGTATGTTTCTAACTCTTTTGGAATTGATCTCTCCATGCAGCACAATGCAGGTAATTTTGGCGGCTATAAAATATATTCCACAGGTCAGAATCCCATTCTTTTGTGATGATTTTTTTAATGTGTGAGAAGAACAAGACATAATTGAAATCTAACGCCGATCCTTCTAGGCCTCTTCTTTTATCTCCTCCGATCCTAAAGCTAACGGACGAACTTAACTGTCATTACTGAATAATCTAATTAGATGGTTCGCCTCAAAATCTAACTGCTGCGTTGATCAAATCCTAGTAACACCTCGCCAAAGTCATTATGAGTGAGTTAATTGTGTGATACTGTCAATTATCTTTAAATATATTCTTTTGTAAAACTTCAAACCATGCAATTTAGTAATTTATGCTAAATTAGTTAATAATCGTTACGGTGTAAACCTTGACCAGTCTGGGTAAGAAGGATCACTGTAGTGATCAATCAATCAAATTTAAAAATATATCCATCTTCAAAAAGTTGTTTATGCAGCTAGTAATTGGCACTTTCTCGTGTAAAAGTTAAAAATAAAAGTTGACAGCTATTATGTCATCTACATCAGACTAATTATCGTGTATTATGTTAAAGAATAATTTATAATTGTAAATGATTTTATTTGATTGATTTGATTCAATTATAATCTTTTAAATTAATTGTAATTTATTTTTGGCCGTTGTGTTTTGGCCGTTGAGTCTTCAGGCTCGACCTCCACTGTAAAGAAACACAACAACTCTCAGATAATACAATTATTATTTCTCTGTTATCTACCTTTCTCCTATATTTTTCTGTGTCCCATTTATCTGTGTCTCCACGATGTTTAACATATTAAAAAAGTACAGGCAGTAATGAATTTCATGCGGAAGAGCACAGACGGATTTTGCATTGGAAATGTGCTGCTCGATTTCTCTGGAGGAGTGACAAATTATGCCCAGATGGTTGTGCAGTCAGTTGATCAAAGTTTGTCTTTTTGTTTCTAATTTCACTTCGTAGTAACATGTCAATTGATTTCGTCAATGAATGCATGCATTGATGGTTCGTAACCCTCTTTCCAGATTCATGGATGAATTTCTCTGGAAACATTGGCAAAGTATTGCTATCCCTGGTATGCATTAATCCCCTTCTCTCCCTTACCTGTCCTCACTTCAATATCAAGATGTCTTCCTCATTGTCTCCCGTGGTATTAGAACTTATGGTATTGAGCTTGCCTCCCCTGTAGCCGTAATAATACTACCTCCGTCTACTCTGAAATGTCGCGTTTTACCCAAAACTTTGTCCAGAATTAGTTGTTGCATACAAAAGCAACATTTAAAAGTGGACGGAGGGAGTCACATTTGATAAAAAAAAATACAGAACAAACTCTAATCCTGTATATCTGATCACATGAAAGAAATAATGAGATGAATTCAAGTATACAATTTTATATTTATATTATCTGAACACCTTAATTGAGCATTAATGTGGGATATAGTACGACTCTTATATTTAGAAGGGAAAAAAAGATTCACTTTACCTATTTCCCAGCCCCACCTACAGAATGTCTTAGAAGATGTCCTATAATGATAAGTAAAAAAAAAAAATACATTTTTATAATAGTTCATATAAAAAACAATTATTCATTTGGTAATGTAAGTTAAGGTGCAGACAGGACTAGAAATTCTAGGTCACTTCCATAGTCTCTCGAGCCTTGAGATTTGTCAAATAAAGTTAATTATTTCATATTTGCATTATAAACTTAATTTTTCTTGACCTGAAATAAATACGTTTGTTCTAATGTGCATATTTTCCAGGTCTGCGTATTCTTTGATCTTCTTTTCATGTGTCAGCATTATGTGCTGTATCCTTCAAAGAATGCAACATCAATCTTTCCTTCTAAACTTAACAAGACGACTACAGAGCCCCTGATCAAGTCTCATGATCAGCAGCCTGTGGCTGAAAATGTTTAATACTAGTGTTTCGACCCGCGTTATGCACAGATAAACCTTTTTTTTTATGGACGGTTTGTTTATGAGTATTAATTTAGGCACAACTTTAACTTTGCATGAAAAAATATAAGATAATTTTGAAGGATAGCTTGTTATCTCTTTAATCATATTTTATGCAAAATATATAACGTCACTCAGTGTATTGCATTTTCTCTTTGCATGCAATAAACAATGCAAAATTTAAAGATCATACTTCGGGCAAATTGTTCAATTCTGCTTAATTTTAAAAGAACATAAATTAATATATTGTTTACAAATACTATAAAAAATGTTATAAGGTCAAGAATTTATAAAAAGGGAAATGGTCACTTTAGTCCCTAACATTATAACTTTGAATCACTTTAGTCCCTGAATTTTATTTAAATCATTTTGGTCCCTGAAAGTGTGGACCGTGAACCAGGTTAGTCCCTCACCTCAATTTCGTTTGTTTGATGTTAGATTTGTGCTTATGTGTCACATTAGGGTTTAGGGTTTAGGGCTACATGATGTGGCATGCGTGGGCAGAGTTCAAATTGGTCATTGAAACTTTGTCATACTGGTCAAATAGGTCCCTACCCATCCCATCAATATTAAAACCCTAAGTCCCTAATCTAAACTTCATTTTGCTGCAGCCCTTCTTCCTCTTCCTTCCTCTCCCATTCAAAACTCTTGCAACCGCCTCTTCTTCTTCCTTCCTTACCATCTTAATATTATGGGTGGTGTCCATCAAGGTTCCTCATATTCATCACACTCACAAGGAAGTTGGACAAGAACTCTAACAAAGACAACATGTAACACCCTAGCTAGCTAATCCACGCTTAAGTTGCAAACTTGCCTACTAAGTTGTTACTTGCTTTGGTTGGGATAGTACTTAGTCCCAATTAACGTTTGAAAGTATAGTTACTTAGAAAATACGGACCGATTTTAAACTTTATTTTATATACCTTATGGTATAATGTAGAGTCTTGTATTTGTAGAACATGTAATGCGAATAGTAACGTAACATGTTTAACTGACATTAGAAGGGATAACAAACAAGTAAACCCAGTATCAATCGTTGGTCCATATCATAAAATCACAACCAGATACACATGTACTATTATAGCTGTCACTTACAAATATTTAACACAAAATTAGTACTATCACATAGGGTCGACTAAGTACAAGCCTATTCTTCGGCCCCTTCCTCAGGGTACTGCTCCTCCTCGTTCTGTCCGACTTCTTGCTCCACCTCGAATCCTGGAGTCATGAATGAGTGGGGTGAGAACATAGCGCTCTCAGTGGGAAACCATGGGATCCGGGGTATTTCTTTTCTCATTTATGATCCAGGCCGCTTAGGGATCTCTAAGTGTCACAGTTATGCTAAGCCCTACTAGTTATTAATGTCTTTACTAAGTCTGAGCAGCTTTATCTATATTACTAGGTAACTGGGGAACCTATAATTTCATTAACTACATCGTTTGTTCTCTAATCTAACTCCTAAGTCATATACTATCACATAGTTCACATAGCTATACTACTGCAAGAATCTCATTTTCTGAAAATTGGTATAAGCTTCAGCTGGCATCCACTTATACGTATGCTCTACAAAATATACAACAATCAATTTTAAAATTTGGTAACAATATAGACAGATTCCCTATCTTACACAAACATTTCAAAACAGATGCATACACTTTTGTGTTCACTTACACAAAATGTACAACAAGTAGAAACAAAAATAAGACAAAAAAAAAATTTTGGTGCAAACTTTTCAACACGACTATATAAACTTTTCTTTGAAAATACACACTTTTGAACACCCAAAAATAAAAAAAAAAATATGACAAAAACAAACACAAAAATTTTGGATCCATAGTCTTGCGAACTTTGATGCTTGTTTACACAAACTTTTCTTTAAAATTACACAAACTTTTATTCAAAATTACACAAACTTTTAAACACTAAAAACCAAAAAAATTATGACCAAAACGAAAATGAAATTTCTTAGATCCCAACGTCTTGCCAAAAATAAAAAACGAAAAAGAAAAAAAAAGTAGATGTTGAAACCTAACTCAAGAAGAAGGAGGATGAGGACGATGAGATCTGTACCTTGTTCATGATCTGAGATCTATATTATGAACGAAAAAGAAGCAAAAAAATAAAATAACGAAGGACAAAGAAGGACCAAAAAAAAACAAGCATAAAATATAAAATCGTGTGCAAATACAGAATACGCAAGAGATACATAAAAATCACAAGTGACTTAACTGTAGTACTGAAATGTGGCGTAGCCGCATCATTTTTCGCCTAATAAAGTTTGCCCAAAAGCAAAATGTATGTAATCCATGCTCACATGAGTTTTGGCCAATTTATCTTCATAGATTTGAAAAATAAATTAGTCGACGACGGCGGTGCTTACCTACAACCTCGGGAAAAATTATCACAGCCAGTAAAAGATGAAGGATAGTTTTCAATGAGTTAGTTAGTTGGCAAGTTGTTAAGTTTGTTATACAATCAGTTTTGTAAACCTGTTATATATGTATGATCACTAGTACCCTGTAATAGAACTAAGTGAATATCAATAAGAAAACCAAGTCTCCAAGCGTTGGCTTGTTCTCCAAGTTTCTCTTTTCGCTCTCTTTGTATCGAACTCCCACTTTTCTTTCTCTGATGTTCATGGTGCCGCTGCTGTGCATTTAACAAAAATAACTTTTTAGATGGCATTGTTTGCCTACTAAATAATATAAAAATTGGCCAAGTCTGCATCATCCAATTAATTAGTAGACTATGTACTGTTATTGCAAGAATGTAGTTACACAAGGAAAAAGATATATTTATGCAGAGAAATAAAGGATAAAGGGATGCTTTGAGGACTTGCATTTGCAGGAATAACAATAAGTGATTCAATGCCAAAATCCGACTATTTCGTGGTCTGAATTACGAGGGTATAAGAAAGAAATAGGAAACGAAACCTATTTTAGTTACTTAAGTGAGATGATGATAGAATTTTCATGATGCTTTAAATATAATCAAATGAGAAGAAGTACCTTCTCAATTGTCAAATAAAGCCACCATCTCAATTGCATGCTCGCTTGTTATGTCTCACACGGATCAACAAGCTCCCGTAGTGTATCTAATCTTTGAGAGACTATAATTTTGTCTAACTAGTGTGCTACTCTGTTCTCCTCTACGTTACTCAGGTATGAGTATGGTACCGATATCAGGTACGGATACGGGATACAAATTTTTTTANATAATATAAATTTAATAAATTAAATTTATTAAAATAATATAAAAACAAATGCTCGCAGTACCTTGCCACACCTGATACTTGGATATCACTATATTAAATGTTCTAATTAATAGTTGTAAAAATCAATTGGCGCCTAATCTGATGAGATTAATTATTTTTTAAAAGTTATCCGGGAAATTATTATTCTTGACAACAAAGAATCACAAGTAATTTAAAGAATTTTCATGCCAGTATCACTGAGAAACAACGTGTAAAAATAAGAGCCCTATAAATAGTCCTGAACCGAAATATTTGGCAATTTGCATGACTCGCGTTTCCTAATACAAAGACTAAACACTAAAAGCCCAACAGCATCTTGAATCTGGCTGTGATAGCATCTCAAATTAGTTCTACGAATTTCCCCATTCTTTTCTTTCTTTCTTTCTTTTTTCCTTTTTTTATGGTCAAAAGTTTCTTCGGCTTTGTAGATCGTATGCTATTATTAGAACCGCACGAAACTGATGACTAGGACTATAGGAGTTCCAGGACATGCAAATTAATAGCAAACTAATTCGAAACATAATTAGTGCCTAAACTTGGTGGCTTTGTGCGATTTTGTTCACACTTAACTGTTCGAGGAATTAATTAACAATAATGGCTTCTTGGCATTCTGGTCCACTTCATTTGTCGTACGAGGTTGTGGGTTGGTTTGCATTCGTTTGCTGGTCCGTCAGTTTCTACCCACAGGTCATCTTGAACTTTCGCAGGAAAAGGTAAGAAAAAAATCACTTTCTCAAACAAGCTCATTAAGTCATTCAAAAAATAAAAAACAAATTCATTTTTCTTTTCTCTCTTTTAATTTGGGTTTTTCTTGTTGGTACAGTGTGGTGGGGTTTAACTTTGATTTCGCCGTGGTAAACCTCGTGAAGCAAGTTGCGTATTTGGTCTACAATGCGTCCATCTACTTCAGCTCCGCTGTTCAGAAGCGGTACAGAGATAAGTATGGCGAAAAAGAGGTTTGTTTTGTAAAAACAAAAATGCTACGTGTACACCCAATTTCATGCATCCATACATGCACTATTAATAATGCACAAATTTTATTTTCACGAGTGCACAAACATTACGAACTTGTAAATGATACTCTCAGCTACACTTAATTAAGTACACAAACATTATATGAGTTAAAACATAAATTTTATGTATATAAGTACGAGGTGTATGTATGGTGTATAATTTTTGATGTACGTGTAGCAGAACTCATGTAAAAATTACATGTAAAGGCTAAAACACAATGATTTTTTCGATACAGGGATAACCAGAAATTTTTTTACTTGTTAACTTGGCAATCTATATGCTTGAAAATTGAGAACTTGCTATTTGGCACAAAAAATGACAGACAGTGTTTTTAATTGAGTGATGCACTCTCTCAATGCCAAAGATTTCTATCATGTCTTGTAATCAAATTTGTTGCGCTATTGAAAGCGTCCGACCCTTGCAATAAATAATTAAGTGTATCAAAAGTCACGTGATGAATGATGTCTAATTGGTTGATTGATGCCACATTTTACACACTTGCCTTGTGTCACTATGAAAATTAAACCTCGTTAGCTTTCTTAAAGAATCTGCAGCTTTCCTCTGTCTTGGACTAGAAAACAAGTGACACAGGAGATAAGGTTAGAATTTTGATTAGCAGTGGCAAGTAGACATAGGCCATAGGCCCAATAATCCAATTAATCAAATTGAGGAGTCTAGACTAGTATAAAGAGAGGTTGTGAATTGTAAAAGGGTATGAAAATTGTTATTGTATTAATCCTACCTCTCTCTAGAATATTCTCCTTTTCTCTTAGTTTATCTCATTCCTCACGAAAAAGCACTATCCCTATCCCTTCCCTTCAAATTGTAATTCAAATGTAGAAAAATACATGAAAATACACAAAATTATTCTATTATTCCCATAATTCAGTCTATTACAATTTCACTTCATTACATCATCAAATAATGGTTCACTAATTTATACAATTTCATGCTACTATCCCCCCTCCCCTTCTTGCCTTCTGTTTAATCAAACATCCATGCATACGTTTTATTTGCTCAAGTCCATTTTGCACTAGAGTACAGACCATCTTAATTTAATGTTGTAGAAACTAGAGATCTGAGCTTTTAAATTTTGATTTGTTTTAGATGATACCCGTGGCTGCAAATGATGTTGCATTCTCCGTCCATGCTGTTCTACTGACAGCAATTACCTTGTTCCAGATTGCAATCTATGAGGTACTACTATAAATATCCTTCTTCATTGAGCTTGCCCATAATTCTCCTCGGTTAGAATTCATAATTATCCTAGAGTTGTAACTTGTAAAGCTTACTATATATACATGCAGCGTGGAAGCCAGAAAGTGTCTAAAACGGCCTCTGTAATCGTCCTTGCCACGTGGCTAACTGCAGCGGTGTGCTTCTTCGTAGCTTTGCCTAAACATGAATGGCTTTGGCTACTCTCCATCTTCAAGTATGTATGTTGTGTTGTCTAATAGTATTTGCTAATTCCATTTGGATGGTTTTTTTTTTTTTCCAAGGAAAAATGTTGTAGAAGATAATTAAGAACGAGTCCTGCTACACGTACACCAAAAAATATACATCATACATACACCCTATACTTATATACATAAGGTTTGTATTTTAATACCTGTAATGTTTGTGCACTTAATTAAGTATAATTGAGAATATCATTTATAAGTTTGTAATGTTTGTGCACTCATGAGAATAAAGTTTGTGCATTATCAATGGTGTATGTATGTGTGTATAAAATTGGGTGTACACGTAGCATTTTTGTTAAGAACTTAATGGTGTGGTTTTAAGACATGATAGAATTGTCATATTTAGAAAGATATTCGCCTCCATGGATAGTTGCTAAGGATGGATGATGATATTATTCTAAGATATAATGAAATATCTCAAATCTCTTTGTTGAGCAATAACGTGAGATTTACTTACTCTCTTTAAGCTCAAAGAAAATTCTGAGTAATCTTGTAAAAAAAAAAAAAATTGAATAGTAAAAAATTTTGATAACTCAAACACTCTCAAAATACACCAAGTAAAGTCTAGTAGAAAGTGTTTGAAAATAGGAGATATTTATATTTGACGAGAGAATGCAAGTGAACCTTTACATCTTAACTCAAGAGACATGGTGAATATTACTTCATAAGTCATACCTCTTGAAAGACAAGTTATGTCTTTCCATGAAATATTGCAACGGATCGTGAAGCTATGTAATGCTTTACACTTAAGTTGTTGCAATACAGACGGCCAATATTGTTTTAGTTCAATAAATAAATAAATAATATTTATTTAACTATTTGTAAATATACATCATTTTTCGTGTGCTCCGTGAGACAAATACCATCCCTTATTAAATTTTTTTATTTTTGATAGTTTTTAGAACTAAATGCATCCAATTTTGTTATCTTTTTTACATTCTAATGATCTTGGCAAACCTTTTATTAGTCAAATCATAAAGAGAATCAACTTGTAATAACTTAGAGATTTGTTGATAATTTGAATTTATGATATACTTCTCTACCAATATTTTATTAAAAAATATTAATTCATTACATTAGATTATATGACATATCAATATGTCACATTAGATCATGAAATGACGACAAAATTAGTTATAAAAATTGGTGTATTCTTCACCTATTTTTCATCTATCTTTTTACTATTATTATTATAAACTCTGGAATGTATGTGCATGGAAAATGTATAACAGTACATAGTGTACTCATGGTAATCATTCTTAGATGGAATTAAACTGCCAACTGAAGTTTATTTCTTTAATGGGAAACTTCTGTTTGCTCTTTGTTCTTTAATTTACATCTTTGTCAAGCTTGATGATCTTGGGAAGTTTTCACCAAGCCATTGTTGCTTTGATTCTTATTTTTGCTTAAATTGATAATGTTGCAGTGGCATTCAAGTTTTTTTGACGATTATAAAATATGTACCCCAGGTGAGGGATTCATTCTAATTTGCACTATTTTCTGTTTGGTTTCTTTCTGCTCGTGTTCCGTTGATGCTTGATATTATAAAATTTGATTCTAAGGATATGATCAATAATCCATGGTTACAACTTTTTTTTTTTTTTTTTAGGAACAAGTTATTCTCTAAGCGTGTAGTTGTGAGTTAAGCTTAGAAGGAAAAAAAAAAGTTTTTGAGAGGCTTAGTCATGCTATTTACATTTAAAAATTATGACTAAGCTCATTAAAACCTTTTATTTCCTTCCTAAATCCAACTTGCAAACACACCCTTAGATTTAGCAAGTCTTATCCATTACCATAAAGGAATCATATTTTAAAACGGAGTTCTGTTACACGTATACCAAAAATCACACACCATACATACACCTCGTATTTATATACATTTTTAACTCATGTAATGTTTGTGCACTTAATTAAGTATAGTTGCGAGTATCATTTACAAGTTTGTAATGTTTGTGTACTTGTGAGAATAAAGTTTGTGTATTATTAATGGTGTATGTATGAGTCTATGAAATTGGGTGTACATGTAACATTTTTGTTTAATACGAAAATACTTAATCTCAAGTAATTTGTCTTCGATCCATGTGTCTGAAATATTTTATTTTATTTCATTTCATTGTGAGAAATGACTTTTGTTGACATCTCTTACTTAACCTTCAGATATTCAGTTAATAAATTGAGTTACAATATAGGCAGTGATGAACTTCACGAGAAGAAGTACGGATGGCTGGAGCATTGGTTTCAGTCTACTGGACATTTCTGGAGGGGTAGCGAACCAGGTACAAATGGCTTTGCAGTCAATTGATCAAGGTCTGTTATTTCCTTAAAACCAAGGGATCTTTCTTGCTTACTTAATAGTTCACACTTTGAACCGACATTTTCCCCTTACATTTTTCTATTTTTCAGGTTCTTGGAAGAACCTCTATGGAAATGTAGGGAAGCTATTGGTATCTCTGGTATGAACTGTGCAATATTCTCTCATCATATAAGGAGAAACAAAAATTTAAGTGCTCCCTGAAAAAAAATTGTACCTTGTTTTGCTTAATGCTCAGTTTTATGGATCATGTACTCTAAACAAAATTTTTAATGTAATTGATGAATTGTTAAGCATTGGAAAGTTTAGGGAACTAATTTTTCTTTTCCTGGTGGCTCCAAAAATGTTTCTTATAAGATATTGTGGCTCTCTTTCTTTTGGTTTTTTATTTTTTTTTTGGTAAATGTGGCTTTCTTTCTTGATTATGGCTGTCTGCTTCCTTCCATTTGATTTTTCCTTTTTTCTTTTTTTCACAAAGGATTTTACTACCTAAAGCAGTTGGCAACCTCTTTATCCAATAATTTTAGCTTGCTTTTTTTTTATTCTTAGAATATCTATTGGAATAAACTAATATCAATATTATATCTTTGATTGATTTAAACTGATTTAATTTAATATTTAAATTAATTTTATTTTTTATATTTTTAATTATGTTTCTACCCTATAAGTAAGTTTTATTTCATTGTTTCACTACTATAAAAATCTTTATTATTTATCCTTCTCTGCTTGTTGTTATTTTCTTTGCAATATTTTCCTGATTCCATCTTTAAATCTCACGTTGATGAAGGAAATAAATTAATTGAAAGAGCTAAAACACAGAACAATAGGCTCTTGGGGTTAAAAAAAGAACAACTTGTTCTGATCATATGACATTGCTTTTAATGGAATAAATAAACCATTGCAGGTTTCCGTTCTATTTGACATCATCTTCATATGCCAACATTATCTGCTATATCCTGCAAAAAACACAAGATCAGAGACCTCTGCTGAACCTGACAATACCAAGTCTTTGGATCAACCACTACCAGAGAATGTCTAAAGTGTAGCTTGGATGACAAGATCTCTTGGAATAATGAAACCCATCTTGGCATGAGAGAAATATTTGAGATGCTTTGATCTCTTCAAATATCATTATTTCAATTCAAAGTGATAGACATGTATGGTTTTGTGTTGCCTATTGGACTAAAAGAAGGATGGAAAGGGAAGTTAAGAAGTTGCCGAATTCAACCTTCTTTTTTAATCGGATAAGAGAAGAATTGTATTGATAAGAGGAGAAGAAAATATATAGGGTAGGAGGACAAAAGATCCTGTATGCAAAAACAAGAACAAAAAATAAAAAATAAAAAAATTAGCATACAAGACACTCTAGTGAGGGATCAGGGTTGGAGGATGGTACCACGAGCACCAATCCAGGATGATCATCGGAATGGAGAAAGTAGGGGTTTGAAAGTGGCACTAGAAAACAAACAAAAAGCATTCCACTTGATTTTATCAAGTATAATTGCTGTCAATTGATTTTCAATATGCACCGCCATGCATAGATGAGCAACTAACTGTCCAAGTGGCACTTCCAAAAGCTTCTTCATAGTTCAACAAAAGCCACTTACGGCTCAACTCTAGCAAATTGCAAACCACCACCTTAATATTTGCCTATCATATCGCATTAAGCCTCTCGTTTAGTTGCTGAGACAGGACTAAGAGTCAGTCTTGTATTTTGTTTGGTGATGATATACAAGATTCAATTTATTGTATCTGTGTTATGTTTGGTTTGTGGTGACAAGAAATAAAAACACGTTAAATGACTTAGTGTCCCAACAAAACGGAGGTATAGAAAATATACTAATTTTCTGCTCTGGGACACAAATTTTTGTACCTATCTCCATAACCAACCATGATTGTGTCCACTTGTCCCTGTATTTTTATCTTATATTAGCAATCAAATGCAGCCTAAGAAATATTTATTTTAATTTGGCTTAATTAAGTTTTTAGTTCCTGTAAAATTTCAAAGTTTGTGTTTGGTCCTTGTGTAAAATTTTTAATCCCTATAAAATTTCAAAGTTCATTTTTAGTCCCTGCTGTCAGGCTGGGTTGGACGCACTGATGTTGTCGTTAACATCGCCACGTGGCGTGTAACGTGGCACGCCCCGTGGCATAACCCAAATTTTTTTAATTAAACTCATGACCCACCTACCTACCCCAACTTGACCCGGTTCATTTTAAATTAAATTTTTTTTTTTGAATCCGTCGTTATCGTCCAACCCCATCTTTCTATCCTCTCTCCGTCGTTCTCTCATCTTCCCCCACCCACCCCTGTCTTCTCTTTTCTCTCTTCTCTTTTCTCTCCTCTCTCCCTCATGTCCGTCTTCCCTCGTCCTCCCTAGCCACCCACCCGCCCCTCTCTCCCTACCATATCCGTCTCCCACGCCCGCGTTCTCCTCTTTCTGTAACACTCTAGCTAGCTAGCTTGCGCTTAAGTCGCAAGTTTGCTAGCTACGTTATTATCTGCTTTGGTGGGGATGATACTTAGTCCCATTTATACATCAGAAAATATTGTTA
>QANU01027632.1:18138-34093 GCA_003254905.1 Nissolia schottii | reverse complement strand
TTTAGAAAATTTGATGTATGTTTATGGTTGTTAGAAATGAATAAGGACTGCTGGAAAAAAATGTTTTGAGGCTTGATGGTTATAAACCTTGTAGAACATGGAAAATTGCAAGAATTAGGGGCAGAAATTCGTCAAGACCCGCTGAGCGGCCAGTGCTTTCGCTGAGCGGCCTGTGAGCGCTGAGCGGTATACTCTAGGCGCTGAGCGGCTTGAACGAAGACAGCCCTCCCCTTTTCGAAAACTTGTCATTTTCTAGACAGAACTCCACTTTTTATACTGCTTGCAATTATCCATGGGTCTACTGATTTTACTAAAGTATGTTACATATTATGAATTAAGGATTTATGTTCAAGGCTTTCTAAAGTATGATAAAGGTTGTGAACTAAGGCTTTATGTTTAATGCATATCTGGAATGGACTGGAATGATGAATGTTTATGTGATTATGTGTCATGGAAATGAGGTTACCAAAGGAAAAGAAAGGAAAGGAAACGAAACGAAAAGGAATAGGGCATGACGTCACTAAGTCCCAAAAAGGAAAAGGAAAGAAAGGAAAAATGAATCTTTTCCTAGCTGTGCCACTAGCCGGCGGGAAAGGCAAGCTGAACCTTGGGCATGCCTTGTCCCTAGCATAAGGACAGGGTAGGGTCCCCTCGCCATCCCTAGCATAAGGATGGATTCTCCTATCGTGAGCTACTGAGGTTTAGCGCGGCCTAGTCCTCATGGTACTGAGACGCTTAGGAAGCCTGTCGCGGTAGGCCACCGTTATGGGGGGGTTGAGCTTGAACTATGNTATGTGCTCTATGTGATATAACTGTACATAAGTGGAGGTGCGAAGAAGCTTATAATTAAAATGGGCACGGTTATAAGTGGACGCGCACTGAAGCTTATTATGTGATTATGTGACTATGTGATTATGTGCAATTTAGGAAGCAAGGTAGAGAACAGATAACTTAGTAATGAAGAATAGGTTCCCCAGTCACCTAGTTAATTTAGATAAAGTTGCTCAGGCTTAGGATGGATCTTAAAATCAGTAGGGTGATAGTATAACTGTAACACCTAGAAATCCCTGAGTGGCCTGAGGTATGTATGAGTAAAAAGAAGTCCCCTAATCCCTAAGGTTTCCCACTGAGAGCGCCATGTTCTCACCCTACTCATCCATGACTTCAGGTTTTGATGGAGAACAGGGAGCTGAGCCGTATGAGGAGGAGGCATTTCAGGGCCAGACGGCGGATGAGTAGACAGTTAGCTAGTGGATAGTATATATGTTTATATGCACTCTTTTGGGATCTTTGTACTTATCAAGTAAATTATAACTTATGATGTAACATATGCACTTGCTTATGTATGTATGACGGACCACGTTTGTAATTATGACATATGTTAACTACTTCCATATTCTATCAATTAAGCATGCTATATTTCCACTCGCGATGTATGCTCTAAACGCAACAAGGCTCCTAATTTTATTCTATGTGACGTACAAAAGAAAATTTTAATCTAGTCCATATTTTGAGTAACGATATGTGCAATGTACAAATGGGACAAAGTACTATCCCCACCAGAGCAGATAACAACTTAGCCAACAAGCTTGCGACTTAAGCGTAGGTTAGCTAGCTAGGGGGTTACAGTCCCCATGGTGGTGTACGACCTGCCTTTTCTATCTGTTCCCCGGGCAAACATGACTCCACCCCTACCAATTGGGTGGCGAGGGGCCGCCTTCGTGGCTAAGCCAGAAGCGGACCATATCATCATTCATTCATTCTTTCATCACATGTCATGCGTATCATCATTCTTTTCTTTCATATGCACATTTATCTTTCTCATCATGCTCTTGTTCCTTTATTTCATTCTCATCTTCATTCATTACTCATTCATTAGACAATGACCTCTAGTGATCTATCCTCATGATGCATGCTTGCTCAAACACATAAACACATAACCACATATTCACATCATAATCTAAATATAAATCATTTGGGCATGGGAGTGTTGGAACTAGGCAGTATAAAATATCTTTCCTAGTCTTGCTTTCATGAACTTCCATAAACCGAACCCCATGAAGCAACCACGGTTCAGGTCGCTCAGCGCACACAATTACCGGTCAGCGGTCCCTGGAGTCAACTTAGTCACAGATCAGTTTATAAAACATTTTTCAAAAGTTATGTCCCAGGCCGCTCAGCGGTCCCTGGAGGCTGCTCAGCGCCCTGGGCGTGCCTGAAGTTCCTCCTTTGTTTTCTTGTTGTTCCTTTAAACCATAACCATGGCCACTTCTTGGGCTTCACCACCAGTTCCAACCATCACCATATAGTCATGTTTAACTTAGAAAACATAGAAAGTCATAGCAAAGTCATCTACCTATCCTAGCCAAGCATTTCTAGCATAACACATAATAAGACATAGAAGCACACAAGCACATAGGCCACCAAGGAGGTGAGCTAGCTTAGGATTACCCACCTTCTTAGAGCTTAAGAGAGGATTATAGATGGCTATGGAGATGACGGTTCCCTAAGTGTTGAGTTCCTCCCAGTTCCTGACAGTGCTTCAGCGGAGTTTCTGAACCGAATGAATTTCCGGCAGAGTTTTGGTAAGGATGTGAATTTGTGAAAAATGAAGGAAATGAGGGGGGGTATTTATAGAGGGGCTGGCTGTGCAGCTAGGGGCGTTTTGGTCCTCAAATTTTTGGCTAAAATTACCATTTTGCCCTTTTTAATTTAATTCTTAATTAATTAATTGTTTTGGATAATTATAAGGTCACATCAAGTCAAATCAATGAATAGTGACCCATATTTTAATATTTTTTCTTGGAAAATCTGATTACCCACGTGGTCAATGCAGATGTGGGTCCCACCCGATCCCGTTTCGCTCGTTTTTGATCGTTCACAGTTTCAGTGCGTCGCGCACGGTCGTCCGAAAAATATTCTGTTTGTACCGTCGCGATCCTCTAATTTCCCTCTACCTACGAGTAAGGTTAATTCAAGGCATTTGTGAATTTTTTCCCGGATGAGTATTCTTCACAGATACCTTGACGCCTCGTTGAGCTCCCATGACCGCTGACAGCCGTTCCGCTTGCACTTCTACGATCGCCTGTTCCCGTCTATTTTCTTCCATGAGGTTTTGGGTTTCATTTTAGGGATTTTGTAACCTTTCTCTCCATAGGGGTTGGGTTTCCAGAGACTTAAGACTCTGATCAATTCTAGAGGCTGAAAGGAGCTAATCGGGTGTCTGCAGAATCGTCTGAAGCTGAGCGAAACTCCGTTTTTTAGACGGTCTGCTTTCTTAATCGAATTCTAAGGACCAAAAGGAGTCATTTGAGTGTCATCCGATTTTTGAAAATCTAGACAGAAAGATTTCTATAGGCACTACTGTCCTAAGAAGTCAGGCTTTTATATTTTTAACCTATACGGAGGGTTTTTACTGAGGTTTTTCTGATGAAATCTTTACTGAGGTTCATTCTAACAAGTCTAACACTTTTGCTAAAAACCTAAAATCATTTAGCAATACTTCTCTAGGGTTTGCAACTCTTGGAAAACACTTTGCTGTGTCAGTAATAGATTACTGGATTTCAGTAACTGATTACCAGTAGTTCAATAATCGATTATAGGGTTTCAGTAATCGATTACCAGCATCAAAAATTTGAAAATATAACATTTTCTGCATGAGTAATCGATTATCAACTTGCTGTAATCGATTACCAACTCGAGAATTTTGAAAATAAGTGGATTTCATGTGTGTAATCGATTACACACTTATGGTGATCAATTACCACCTCAGAAACTTTCAAAATTGGCATTTGTTGTGTGTGTAATCGATTACCATCACACAAAATTTGAAAATTGGCAGTTACCATGTGTGTAATCGATTACCACACTTGGTTAATCATTACATGCTCGAATGGGTGTGTTTTTTCATGAAACAATGCGTTGTTTTGCATCTGTATGCATTGGCAATGGTTCATGAACAGGCACCTCTGCCTATATAAGGTTGGAACTCATGCAGAACAAAAACAGAACTTGAGAACTCCATTCTTTAATCATCATTTACAAGTTCTGATAAATTTTCAAGTTTATTGTCAATCCAAACTCAGAAAGCATTAAGCCATAACTTTCATATCATTTGTGCTCTCTATTCAGGTTTACCCTTCCCTGAGTTTAGGATTGATACAAAAGCCATTGTATAGAAACTTCTTCAATCTTTTTGCTTGTTGTAAACACCATGGTTTTCGGTGTGTTTTCTGATCATCACCGTAAAGTTCGGTGAGGGCATTTGTAACCAGGGGAATGGTTGTGTTCTCTTGTAGTTGTCGGTGTAAGTGCCTCGGTTGTGGGTTGTACATAACACAAGTTTACATAGTGGAAAAATCCCTGAATCAGAACAGGGGAGTGGACGTAGTCTTCGGTGGTTGAAGGTGAACCAGGATAAATTCTCTGGTGTGATCTTTCTTATCCCTACACTTTTTACATTCAGCAATTTACAATTTTCGCTGCCTTAACATTAACATCTATTCAGTTTATTGCTGGGTCTTGTTCATAATTTGGGAATTAGGGTTTCATAACATTCACCATCTGTCAAAGAACCAAAATCCGTTAAAATCAAGAGAAACCTAATTCACCCCCCTCTTAGGTTGCTATCTAGAGTTACATGCTTGTATGCTTTGTAGTTATGCTATGTTAGAAGTGCTACGCTAGGATTTTAGAATGATTCTGAAGGGTCTTGTGACCTGGACTAGATAGTATTATGATGGTTGGAATATGTGTAATAATCCCAAGGAGTGTCCATGAGAACGGAGGAAGAAAAGCCAAGAAAAACAAAGGAGC
Organism: Nissolia schottii; assembly: GCA_003254905.1. NCBI lineage: Eukaryota > Viridiplantae > Streptophyta > Magnoliopsida > Fabales > Fabaceae > Nissolia > Nissolia schottii. The sequence continues at coordinate 29,278 of QANU01027632.1, read as the reverse complement.
ATGCTGCAGGTCGCCAGGAACCGCTAAGCGGCCCTAATCCCTCGTTGAGCGGCCTGTGCTGGAACCTGGCGATAAGGGTGGAAAATGTTTTAAAAACTCGGCAGTCTGCTGAGCGGTCTGAGAGCCTTTGAAAATGGATTTTGAAAAAGTGGAAGAACGAGTCCCAGGGACCGCTGAGCGGACCCAAAGTTACGCTGAGAGGTCTGTGAGGCAAGAGACTCATGGAAGCTGTCTTGGGCACATGGTCCAACAAGCAACGATTTATCTGATATGTGCAATGAACGTAGGTTATATGTATGATGTATGTGGAACATTTCATGTAGAACGATTATGCTTAGAATGTTTATGACTAGAATGTCTATGATATCATGCATCACGAGGACCAGGTTGTCAGTAAGTGTTAGGGTAACCTTAGAAAACTAGAAGTGAATCACCTAAATGTTCAAAGATCATAATTGAATGCTAGGGAACAAGGATGTAGTTATATTAGTAGGAATGGCCAAGCAGAACAAAGTAAACAGTAATAAGAACAGACTAAATAGTAAAGAAGAACAGAACAGATAGTCAAACATTTGTCTGCTTCTGGTCCTGCTGTGAGGACAGACCCTTCGCCACCTGGTGGCGAGTGGAGTCATGTTGCCTCGAGGAACAGACAGAAAAGGTTAAGTCGTACACCACCAGGGGACGAGTCCCAAGGTGCACGAGGAGGTGTGGACCAGCAGTTAAAGCAAGAGAAAGTTAAAGTAAGGAAAAGATGAAAAGAACGCTAACCCGGGTGGGCCGTTATGCGTAAGATAAGAAAGGAAGGATGCTAACCCAGGTGAGCCGGTATGCATAAGAGATCCCAAGTTTTCCCCATGCATATAGTATGAAATGAATGTATATGCAATGATATGATGAATGACTATGTGATGCATAAGTATATGAGAAGTAAGTGTATGTAAGTATATGTACGAAGTAAGTACCGTCAAGAGAACGCTCGAGATGGCCTATGTAAACGTAATACTAATAAGCACGAAACTTAGTAAGAAAGATTAGATCCCCTATCACCTAGTAAAGGATCCTAGGCCAAGATAATCATCAGTAGGATGTTAGTATACATGATCACTTAGAGCTCTCCTGAATGTCCTGGAGGATAACTGAGAAATGAAGCGATAGGTAGAGCTAAGGAACCCCACTGAGGACTCAGTGTTCTCACCCCTACTCGGTTATGGATCCAGGTGTGCACATCGAGGAGATCGACCCACGGGACGTATGGTAGACTACCGAGGGTGGAAGATCGGAGCAGGAGCAAAGTGAAGAGGGTCGCGCTAAGGCGTTAGATGTTTTGTATAATGCTATATTGTATGATGCTATATGAATTTTCTACATTTTGTGTAAATATTTATTACTATGGCTATGTGTAATTATGCTTTGGGACCTTGGCTGTAATTATATCTATATACACATGCTCTTCATATTCTACTTCGATTATTAGCGACTGTTGTTATATGTTCTTTTAATCTCACACGGCTCCTAGTTTATAAATTGATAAAGCACACGAACGGTTTTCAAAACGGTCCATATTTTGCGTATAAGCTATTTTGCAAAGGTAAAAGTACGGGCTGAAGGTAACTCGACACAACAGTTAACAACCCTGTGAGCATTGCTTACTACCATGGAAGTGGGTAGTTAGCAGGAGTGTTACAGTTGGTATCAGAGCAGTTTGGTCCTAATGGAGCCTGAGGACTGAGCTGCACTATGCTTTTGAGCATGATAACGGTGTAGGTCTTTGTCAAGTGGTATGTGTTAAGTTTATGTGTACCCGCCTTTCTTGAGACTAATCAACTCGAAACTGTGCAGGTACCACAGATTAGACAAGCCACCGCGGAGAGACCCTACACAACGCACTATGGAACCGGCAGATTTTGCCAAAATCCTTCGAGAAATAGCCCAAGCCACCCAGGCTCAGGCCCAAGCCACCCTAGCTCAAGCTGAGGCAACAACACAAATGGTGGCTGCCACTACACATCAAAACCCTACCCCAACAGTTGAAGAGGCAGAAACCAAGAAGTTTGCTGAATTTGGAAGGGCAAACCCTCTAATCTTTGAGGGAATGATGGACCCGGAACTCCTCCACAACTGGATAACGGAAATAGAACAAGTTTATTAGGACGTCCCATGCACAAAGGTGCAGAAGGCCCATTTTACGACGCTGAAGCTACGAGTGTCGCCAGGACATGGTGGAACTCCACCGGATGTAACATCCCGAATTTTCCCTCACGAGAATTTCGCGAAAATCCCAATTTTTGCTTAATTAAAAGGACATTAGAGGCAATTATTTGGACTGGAAAAATTATTTAGAACATTAATTGCTTCCAAACTCCAGTCAAAATAATTGTTTCATGGTCTTGCGGGATGCTGCAAGGTCCATGGCAATTTTTGGCCAAATCGAAAATCTCGTCAGGTCCCAAAGGTATCCGTAAAATATACTCTCACGGAGAAATATTCACGAATACCTTAACCTGACATACCACTATGAGCAGGAAAATTAGTAGATCGCGGATACGTGTTCCGAATATTTTTAGGATATTCGTACGTACGCGAAAAATGATCAGTTAGATATTTTCATAAAATAATAATATAATATTATATTTTTACATAAAAATAAAAGAAAAAGAAAAGAAAAATGGAAGCAGGGGGGCCGAACCCCTTGCCTCTAAATAGGCCCCCCAAAGCTTCAGAAAGTAAAGAAAGAAAATAAGAAAAGTTACTCTACCTGTATCATTCCAGCACATTGCGGTTACGCCACTGGACCTAAAAAAAATAGGAGGAGCACACCACCGTGAAGGGGATATTTTTCTCATCACTTCTACCGATCCCGAATTTTATTTGAAAGTGGGTAATCCTAAGCCCACTGTCTATGTGGATTTCTATGTGATTTTATATGTGTATTTTTGTGTATCTGATTTAGAAAATATTATGTGAAAAATATAGAGATTAAGTTGTGAAAATGATTTTGAGTAGTTTCGATGTTAGAAAAACTTAACTGTACTTGTTGGAACATAGGGAAAAGGTATTTGAAGTTACAGTGAAGTTAGGAGGAATTCATCAGATTGAATTCCTGAGAGGGGATTCATTCGAATGAATTCCTCATTCATCATATTGAATTCCTGAGAAGGAATTCATTCGAATGAATTGTTCATTCTCAGGAATTCATTCGAATGCGTCATCAGATTGAAATCCTCAAGAGGAATTCATCAGATTGAGTTCCTCATTTATCAGATTGAAAGCCTCAAGAGGAATTCATCAGATTGAATTCCCCATTCATCAGATTGAAATCCTCAGAAGGAATTCATCAGATTGAAGCCTTCGAATGAAAGTTGAAGAATTTGAGATTTTAGCTTTTCTACATGTTCCAACATGTATAGAAACTTAAATCATTGTATAGGATTATAATTGTTGATGTATGATGTATATGACTTTATGACATGCTAAATGCATTAGCCAACATGATACGTATATGGTATTATGACCTGCCACATGGATAAGATGACATGATATGCATATGACACGAGCATAACATGACACGAACATGCAAACACGACATGAACATGACATCTTGCATTCAAACATGATATGGAGGACGCCGCCATAGGGCAAGTGGATTTCCTCAAGCATTTACACAATATGGAGGACGCCGCCATAGGGCGAGTGGATTTCCTCAAGCATTTACATGATATGGAGGACGCTGCCCTCGGCCGAGTGGATTTCCTCAGGCATTTTGTATGCCACCTGTAACAACCTGACTTTTTCCCTTCATTTAAAATGTTACATAGGAAAGAATTAAAAATATAATAATACGGAAAAGGTGAGATAAAAATAAAATAAAATTCAAATATTAACTTTATCTCTGTAATATTAGTTAAAAATAATAATTCTGCGATCTCGTGGCGTCCGATGACGTTCGGGTCGATATTAGGCATTATTAGAATTTAATTATGACTCAATAGGAGTCTGTAAAATACATTAATATGAAAATAAATTTAAGAATATTTCAACTAAGATTTAAATATTAATAAGAAAAATTCATAGGTCACAACGGTATGTCCGGAATATTTTTAGGACTTCCGTACATAAATAGTTAATGAGCGAACATGATCGAAAACACACTGAGGGTAAAATAGGAAATATGAATGGCCAAAGGCCACTAAAGACCCACGGCAGCCCTCTCCCCCACGAAGCCACACACACACCCGAAGACACACATACATACCCTCCAAAGTTCTCATTTTTCTTCTTCCTAAGTTTCCAAGACTTCAAAGCTTCAAATCGACCATGTTCAATCATCATCCTTTGCTTTCATCACCTTAATTCACTCCTAATTCATCAAGAAGACAAGCTAGCATCAAGGTTAGGAGGTTCTCCTCAAGTGGAAGCCAAGATAACAAGTTCCATAACCCTAATCTTCCATAACCTAGGCTTTATTCTTTCTTGGCCAAGAAGCTTTCAAGCAAGCAATCAAGCTTCAAGTTCATCCTTTTCCATCACCAACAAGCTCTTTAGGAAGTGGGTAATTTTAGTTTAACACATCTTTGGTGATTATGTTGGTTGGATGTGCTTATGCATGTGTTTGTATGTTTCTATGCATGTATGTGTAATTATGTTAGAAGTTTGGTTAGGCTTAGGAAGATGATTCTGAAGGGTCTTGTGACCTAGATTAGATAGGATTATTATGCTTGGATTATGTGTGAAAGCTCAAGCAGGTTCCATGGAAGCCAAGGAGAGAAAATGGAAGAGATATTGAATTTGGTTTTCAGGTCTCGCACAGGGGCCGCTGAGCGGAGTCTCAGGCGCCGCTGAGCGAGCTGAAGCCCACGTGGAAAGTTCGAAAAGATATTTTCTTTGTAAGGCAGTGGAGAAGATTCAGGAAGGTGACAGTCGCTGAGCGATAAGACCTCTATCGCTGGGCGCGACGGCTCAAACCGCTGAGCGAACATCAGTTTTCGCTGAGCGGCTTGAGGCTAGAAAATCTTATGGAACCCTCTTGAGGTTCATAGTACAGTATTTATTACCATATCTGTGATTGATAGCTGAATTGTATGAACGTACATGCTGTATGTGAGGAAAATGCTATAAACATGCATATCACGTGTAGTCTGTAATAAAATCTGTAGAATTTCATGCATTCATGATGAACCTAGTTTAAGGACATTAGAATTAACTCTGAGATAAGTAAAGATTCTGAAATGAACCATAGGAAACAAGTATAACATGCAGCAGGTATAGAAAAGGCTGAAAAGGCTGAAAATGCTGAAAAGGGCCAATGCCCAATGCTGAAAAAGGGCCAACGCCCCATGCTGAAAAAGGACCAATGCCCAATGCTGAAAAAAAGGTTATATGCCACATGCTGAAAAGGTCGTGATCACGTGAGCCAAACCATGATCCCACTTCAGGAGGTCAAGGCATCCTGAATGTGGAAGCCCGCCACAGGTGGTGTCGATATGGCATACCTGGAGGTGTGCGGTTACCATACCTTTGCATTGTCGAAAGGGGGCAAGCTTAGGTGGGGGTACAATATCCACCCACTGTCGAAAGGTCCCGAGGGGGCACACGGCAGGTAGAAGCCCACTGCAGGAAGGTCTAGACAGTGTCAGCCTACACTGAGGGTGCGAGGTTATTCCGTCATACTAATGTCAACATAGGGCATTACTATGGTGGGAATAACACATATTCCAAAGCAGGTTATGCTGTTATGCAGGTTTATGCTGTCATATTCTATTATGCACATGTACATTCTGTTAGGCATGTATCCAGCATGTTTATTCCGATGATTCTGTCACGTCTATTCTGATGACTCTGTTATGCATACTCTGATGATTCTGGTATACATGAACGTTTGAATGTATAGTTCTGCTGTTATGTTAGTACCATCAAGAGAACGCTCGAGACGGCTAGGTATATGTACGAAATGTTAATCAGCACGAGAACGTAGTAAACAAGAGTAGTTCCCCTATCACATAGTAATGTAGATAAAGCCGTTCAGAACTTAGGCCAGACAATAAACAGTAGGATATTCAGTATATATGTTCAATTAGAGATCTCTGAGCGGCCTGAAGTCCGACCTAATCTGATATGAGACTCAGGAACTAAAGTTATTTCCACTGAGAACCTACCGTTCTCATCCCCACTGTTTTATGACTTCAGGTACCGAAGATGAATCTTATTTTGAGGATACAGACGAGTCGCCAGCTGAGCCATGAGCGGCTAAGAGATAGATAGATGTTTACATTTTTGCCAAGGGCATGCTGAGTAGTATTCCAGTAGTCCTTGTATTTTGATGTGATGTATTCTGACTTATGTATTCAGTACTGCAGTTTATGTACATGTGATGTATATCTTACTTACTGTATATACAGTTATGTAACTTTGTCTGATGGACCACCCGGATATGTATTGGATGTTTTACTATCTTACAGTTATACGTTTTGTTATATTGTTTATTCTGACGCATGTCTTTATTTTAGTAATTATGCAATGTAAAATGAAAAGTTTAAAAATTGGCCCTTATTTTCTCAAGCCACTATTTTCGAAAGATAACTATGGACTAAGGTATTCCGACCAAGTAGACAACAACCTAGTGAGCATTGTTTACTACGTACGGGTAAACTGTTAACTAGGGTGTTTCATTTGGTATCAGAGCAGTTTGGTCCAAAAGAGCCTGAGGACTAAGCTGCACTATGCTTTCGGGCATGATTACGGTGTATATTCCAGTTAAGTGGTATGTGCTAAGTTCCTGTGTACTTGCCTCTCTTGAGACTGATCACCTCAAAACTGTGCAGGTACTACATATTAGATATGCCACCCGCGGGGATACTACACAGTACACCCCGGAGTCTGCAGAGCTTGCAGATGTTCTGCGGGAGATAGCCTAGGCCACTGCGTTGATGGCCGCCTCCAATGCTCAACGCAATACTCCTCAGACAGCTCAGGAGATTGAGGCCACAAAGTTTCAGGATTTCTCACGTGCTAATCCACCAGTATTTGAAGGCGTGATGGACCCTGAATTGGTTCATGGCTGGATTAGGAAACTGGAGCAAATCTTTGAAGATATCCCGTGCACGGGAGCAGCAGAAGGTTAAATTTGCTTCCAGGAAGTTAGAGGGAGCAGCAGGGGAATGGTGGGACATAACCAAGCCCCAGTTTGAGGGAGATGAGGATCCGGTGACTTGGACCAGGTTCAAGGAAGTGTTCTTGGATAAGTATTTTCCACAGGAGCTACAAGACAGGAAAGAGGCAGAGTTCATGGAGCTCAAACAGGGATCTATGATGGTGACTGAGTATACGGCGAAGTTTGAGAAACTTTGCAGGTATTCACCAATGTACAGGTTGCATCCAAGTGAAGGTTGGAAATGTGCAAAATATCAGCGAGGTCTGAAGCCAGAATTGAAGGTATTTCTGAATGTGGCGGGTGTTCGAGATTATGCCACCTTGGTTAACACTTGTTTGGCTCAGGAGGAAGCCAATCGAGACTTAGCTCAAGTGCGCAGTGAGAGGTTCAAGAGAAGGTTTGACGATGCTGGCAGTTCCCAGACAGAGCAGAGAAAGAGGGGACCGTTTCAGGCATCAGTTGCAGGGAGAGGCCGAGGTCAGTATCTGCCAAGGCCACAGCAAGGATCAGGGAGAGCTCAGAGTCAGCCCAGAGCAGGGCCAGTAGGAGCAGGATCTCCAGCAATAAGATATCCATCATCAGGTACTCCGAGTCAGAGCACGCCGGAGGCCCAGCAGCGAGCAGATCCCCGTACACCTTGTCCAAAATGTGGCAGGGGACATTCTGGAGAATGTTTAGCAGGTCAAGGAGTTTGTTTCAGGTGTGGCAAGACATGCCATTTTGTCAGGGATTGTCCAGTAGCGCCATCGTCCACCCTGCGTCAGGGTAGAGTATTTACCATGGCAGCCGAGGAAGCTAAGGAGAAATAAGGTTTGATTTTGGGTAAGTGTACTCTTTATGGGAGGACCTTGATTGTTTTGTATGATTCTGGAGCGTCACACTCCTTTATATCCTACAATAGTGTGAAGGAGTTGTAGTTATCTCCTACGACACTGCCGTATACGCTTGCTGTATCTACACCTACTGCACCGCCAGTTAAGACTCGTCAAGTATGTCTGTGATGTCCTTTTCAGCTGCAGGAAAGAGAGTTTGTGGCTGATTTAATCTGTCTTCATCTAGTAGGACTGGATGTGATACTAGGGATGGATTGGTTGAATGCCAATCAGGCTGTTCTCGACTGTTCTAGGAAGTTGGTTACTTTTCCTTCTACCGCTACCAGCCCAGTAGTTTCAGAGGAGGAGTTGCCAATTCTCTATTTCTGTTAGTTAAGAGATCAAGGTTGTGTTTTCTTTGCATCGTCAGAAGTGGTAGTTGCAAAGCAGGAAGTCAAGGATATTCCTGTGGTTCGGGATTACCCAGATGTGTTTCCTGATGATATTCCGGCATTTCCACCGAAGCGGGAGGCAGAGTTTTCTATTGACTTGGTGCCTGGTGCTGGACCTATTTCCATTGCACCGTATCGTATGTCGCCGTTAGAATTGCAGGAGTTGAAAAGGCAGTTAGAAGAGTTGTTGGGGAAGCAGTTTATACGGCCAAGTGCATCACCGTGGGGAGCACCGGTGTTGTTTGTGAAGAAAAAGGATGGCACTATGAGAATGTGCGTCGATTATAGGCAGTTAAATAAGGTGACAGTTAAGAATAAGTATCCACTGCCTAGGATCGATGACCTTCTAGATCAGCTGAAGGATGCTAAGATCTTTTCAAGGATTGATTTGCGGTCTGGCTATCATCAGATTAGAGTACGAGAGGAGGATATAGCTACGATGGCGTTCCGATCCCGCTCTGGACATTATGAGTTTACGGTAATGTCTTTTGGATTGACGAATGCTCCCGCGATTTTTATGGATTACATGAATAGGATTTTCCGCGAGTATCTGGATTATTGTGTCATTGTCTTTATCGATGACGTTCTAGTGTACTCAAAGAGTGAAGAAGAGCACACTAGACATCTGCAGATAGTACTGGAGATTCTAAGAGAGAAGCAGTTGTATGCCAAGCTATCTAAGTGTGAGTTTTGGACTAGAAAGGTGCAGTTTTTGGGCCATGTGATTTCAGATCAAGGGGTATCAGTAGATCCCAGTAAGGTTGAAGCGGTCAGAACCTGGGAGAGGCCTACTTCAGTTACAGAACTACGGAGCTTTCTGGGATTTGCTGGATATTATCAGAGATTTATCCAGGGATTTTCACAGATTGCTTTGTCGTTGACGAAGCTGACCAGGAAAGGAACAAAGATGATTTGGTCCGCAGAATGTGAAAGAAGTTTCTGCGAACTGAAGGAGAGATTGACCACCGCTCCAGTGCTAGTACTGCCCGATCCCCAGGAACCTTTTGAGGTATACTGTGATGCGTCAGGTGCTGGACTGGGATGTGTGCTGATGCAACGACGCCAGGTGATAGCCTATGCCTCTAGGCAGCTGAAGCAGCATGAGGTAAACTATCCTACCCATGATTTAGAGTTGGCTGCGGTAGTGTTTGCATTGAAGATCTGGAGACATTATTTGTATGGAGTTCGGTTTGAGGTATATTCAGATCACAAAAGTCTGAAGTACCTGTTTGATCAGAAGGAGTTGAATATGCGTCAGAGGAGGTGGATTGAATTTCTTAAGGATTACGATTTTAATCTCAATTACCACCCTGGGAAGGCCAATGTAGTGGCTGATGCTTTGAGCCGGAAGTCATTGTAGATGGCTCATATGATGGTACAGGAAGCGAAATTACTAGAGGAGTTTCGTGATCTCAATCTGACTGTTACACGCCAACCTAACCGGTTGACATTATACCCTCTTCAGATCAGTAGTGATTTTAAGCACAGAATAGTGGAGGCTCAAAAGAATTGTCAGGAGGATACTTGGTGCAAGTTTCGCAAGGATGTTGAAGAAGGTAAGATCAAAGAAGCCAAGATAGACACTGATGGGATTCTGAGATTTGACTGGCGCATTTGTGTGCCTAAGGAAGGCATTTTAAGGGAGGATATTCTGAATGAGGCTCACAAAAGTCAGTTCACGATGCACCCAGGTACTACGAAGATGTACCATGATCTTAAGCACATGTTTTGGTGGCCAGGATTGAAAAGAGATGTCGAGGACTGGGTACAGAAGTGCTTGGTTTGTCAGAAAGTGAAGATTGAGCACCAAAAACCACCAGGGTTACTGAATCCTCTAGAGGTTCCAGAATGGAAGTGGGAGGCCATAGCTATGGATTTTGTTTCAGGTTTACCACGTACTCGGACAGGAGTTGATGCCATTTGGATAATTGTGGACAGATTGACTAAGTCTGCTCACTTTATCCCAATCAAGATGACTTACTCACTAGAGAAGCTTGTACAGTTGTATATCAAGGAGGTCGTAAGGTTGCATGGAGTACCATATTCTATCATTTCAGACAGGGATCCCAGATTTACTTCCAGATTCTGGACTGCTTTTCAGAAAACATATGGGTCGCAGTTGCATTTGAGTTCTGTATATCACCCTCAGTCTGATGGTCAGTCTGAACATACTATCCAGACCTTGGAAGATATGTGATCGCGCACTAAAATCTAACGACGTTTTGGTGAGCGTCACGAAACTCAGGGAGGCACTTAAGCCGACTCACTGGTTACTAGACAACTGTGCAAAATTCATGACAATCCAAAAATTAGAGTACATTTAGACAAAAGATGATATCATTGTGCATTTAAAACTAATGTTCTTGGCATATTAATCATGAACAAAGAATAGGTCAAGGCATGTTAAAATCAATTGGGCCTCACAGGTTAGTGTGTGTCACTCATCACTCAAAGTGTATAGGTTTATTTAATGCTCTCTCAAACACTGCACTAGAGACGCCTCCATAGGCTTGACTTTCTTCTAAGCATCATGATTCACCATATATATATAACATGCATCAAGAGGTCTTTTAAAGGTTGTAATGGGGCCAAGGTCAAGGTGGGATATCATATGGCCAGTGAGCTAAAGCCTAAGACTTAGTAGAATTCATGGCATATGTGCTTAAACAACGGTGCAAGGACCTTGATCTCCATTAGCTTCTCTTGTCACTGCTTACTCATAGCTT
>QANU01027632.1:0-18057 GCA_003254905.1 Nissolia schottii | reverse complement strand
CAATAGGAGTAACTGTGGTTGCTCTCCCCCCTACTTGAATGTTACATGGCCTCATGTAACCCCACACTTATTGCTTAGCACATATGAAATGATGGACCACAATTCTCCTAAGCCCTAAAGCTAGGTGTATCATGGTTTTTCTTGGTTTAATGGCTCGTAATGGGCTAATATACAATAAAAGGGTTCAAGGCTCAAAGGGATTATCAAGGGTCAAATATGCAAGGTAGGTTTATATAGATATGTAAGCTAAATGCACAAGGAATGCCTCAATCATGTCACATGTCATATACAAAGGCAAAAGTGTAATGCAAAGAATCAGGCAAGTTCTGGACTTGAACACTAGTGAGTAAACACACAACAAAGAAAGGAATAGCATGTAAGGTTGCTATCCTATAAATGGCTCAAAAGCTTACCAGGTAATATCTTCAATTAATTAGAACATGCCAAGATTTATAAAATGTTCAATCAAGCATAATGCCATAGGTATAACACAACAATGCATATTGCACAAATCAATCATTCACGAGTCTAAATTACATCTAATTGATGAATGTCACAAGTAATGCACAGTTAAAATTCTTAACTTCCCCACCCCACACTTGAAGAATTGTACTAACTTGGATGCACAAAACAGGGCAAGAAAGAAAAGATAAAAACAAATAAATAAGAGTAAGGGAAAGAAAAGCTCACAAACGGTGGGTTGTCTCCCACCCAGCACTTTTGTTTAACGTCCTTAAGTTGGACGTCGATAGCAGCTTTCTTGTTGGTCATGGAGGATTATGTTTGAACTGGTCCAAAAACATCCACCAAAATTTGCTGCGGTAGCCTCCACCTGGATCCCATAGCATATGAGTCATGTCATGGCCCTGGAAACCATGTTTCGTTTGGGAGCCAAGCATTGAGATCTTCCATCGATGCCGTGAAGCGTTGAGCCTTCGCCTTGGCTTGGTCATCCAGCAGTTAATCACTCCAAGTGGGGCTACGAGGATGAAGGTTCCCACTGGGAGGCTTCTTAAATTGTCCCTTTACATGGTCTAACCTGCCCCTAGTAGCAGGAAGTAAGTCTCCAAGCCCTTAACATAAAGTCCGCAACTGACAATCAGTTTCCACTTGAGCATATTCACATGGCCCAAGGAGAAGGACATGTGCCTTAAGGGCCAGCTCGAGTGGTGGTAACTGACAGGCTAGGAGAGGGGATGATGGGAGTAATGGAATAGATAAGGGAAATTTAGGTAGAATGACAGGCTCAACCGGCACCTCTACCACACCAGGAATAACACAAGTGATATGTGCTTCTTCCTCCGGTTGCGTCTCCTCAAGCACCACCTCTGTTTCAGATTCATCATCAAAAGTGACGAGTTTGGGTATCTCTTCTACCAAAACCTCTGAAGACTCATCATCATCAATGATGTCAAGTGGTGGGGTTTCGCACATGACCTCATTATCCGGGCAGATGTTCTCCTCGTACCCACCAGATGTAACCATGGGTTCTCTCAACTTTTGCAAATCAGCACGCACCTCATTCACCTGCTTCACTAATTCCTTTAGCAACACTGCCCGCTGCTCTTGGGAAAGTATTTGAGTTTGGTGTTGGCAAGGGAAATGTTGGTATAAGGGTTGGTAATGTATGGGCTCTAGTGAATAAGGATATGGTGGGTATGAGTCATATGGGTATGGTTGAGGTTCATGTGGCGGTGGTAGATGTGTTTCGGTAGGATAGGGGGAAAATGAGTAAGGCTCGGGGTACGGTTGGTAGGGATAGAATGGTGAAGTTATCACCCCATAATGGCTCAAGTAGTCTTCCCATTCTTGTTCAGATAACTCAGAAAAATTGTGGGGCAATGTATGCAATATCTCCCAAATGGTATCCTCCGGTAATCTTTCCAGTTCCTCCTTCCTCCGGTGATACCTCTGTTGAACACTATCAAAATCCGCTCCATCACCTGAAAAGCAAGGAACACTAGACCACTGCGAACTAGAAAAATTGTTAGAGTACATGATAGCACATTGTAAGGACAAAATTAAACAACAAAAAGGAAAAAGAAATGGAGAGAGAAGAAAAGAGTTTGGCTAAATTGCTTCTCCGGCAACGGCGCCAAATTTGACGCTCACCAAAACGTCGTTAGATTTTAGTGCACGATCAAATAATAATTTATAAACCAAGAAAACCCCAAAAACGTAGTAAAGGGGGTTAACCTAGGTCGTTTCCCAAAGAAGCAATTTAGAACCAAATCAATAGTTAAGTAAATCGGGGGGTTTTGTTTGATGAAATTAAAAGATTAAAACGAGAGTAAAACAATAATGATAAAAGCAATATCTTGCATATGGCGTTTCTAGATCAAGGATTAATTCTCATCGGTTCCTGATTAATTATCCATGAAAGGAGATGTTGTTCAATAGTTGAAATCTCTAACTAATATGCAATTCACTTAAGAAACTACGATCGTCAATCTCTTAAGCTTTTGTTAACATAGGTATTAAAACCAATATCTCAGCATTAAAATCCATATTAATTAAGCACCAATTGCACAACCTAATCAAATCTGATTGTTCTCCAAATGTTCCTTAATCATAGTTTAATAAATCATACAATCGTCAAGATTCATTAACTTAGATTAACCTTAACTAATAACATGCAATTGATATATCATTAATCAAGGGTGGAACGATTCATGCATAATCATTAAGCGCAAGACCTCAAATCAATCTCAAATCTAGCGTTACCACATGCAAGATATTTGAGAAACTACTCCTCCATGATTGGAGGATTAAAGCTCAAAGTAAATAAAGAGAAGGGAAGAAGTAAATAAAGGGACGGAAAGATGTAAATGACAATGGAAGATTAAAACAAGTGAAAAGCAAGAAAGAGTAAATAAAGAGAATGAAAGAGTAAATGGCAGTGGAAAGAAAAAATGGAAATAGAAGAATGGAACAATAGAACCTGGAATTAATTCGGCAGAACTTCGTTACAAAGCTTGAAAAATCACAAAGCACTTTAACATAACCTAAGTGCTTAAAACTAAAATGTAAAAAGTGTGGAAAAAGAAGAGTTCTCAGCTTGGGAGAACTTTGGAGAGGGAGGAAGAGAGATGCTCCAAATGAATGCCTTGGCCCCCTATTTACAGGCCAAGGCTCGGCAGGATCGCTCAGCCGTTTAGCACCATCGCTGAGCTCTGAGGGTTTATCGCTGAGTAGCTAAGTCAATTTAGGCGGCTTACGTGGCTTCATTAAATGCGCTGGTAAGCTTTTCAAGGGCGGCTTGACTTTTGAGCTGGCGCCAGCCTGGAGCATTAAATGCGCCGGTGCAAGTTGGTACTATCGCTGAGCGAAAGGGTATTCATCGCTGAGCAGTTCCTTCTCTATCGCTGAGCGGTGAGTGTAGTTTCGCTGAGCGATAGTTGTTTATCTGCTGGGCGATGTTGCTTAAACTCGCCATCTTGCTTCTTTCTTCTTTTGTTCTTGGAACATCTTTTCCTCATATCTTCAGTGATCATTTTAAATCTTCATTTCCTGTAATTAAAAATGAAAAGAACTACAAAAGAAATATTAAATACTAAGGGTAAAATAACACCTAATCTTGCCTTTTTCTTAATTTCTCTCAAAAGAGGACGATGTGTAAAAACATATTGATTGAGTGTTAAACCCTACACATTTAAGTATGAATTGCTCATTTATAGAGTAGTAAAATAAGGTATAAAATCTACTTATCAATATGCTACGAGCTTGTGCGCTAGACACGCCAGGAAACTGGAAGGAAATATTGCCGTTCGTGGAGTTTGCCTACAATAACAGCTATCAAGCTAGCATTGGTATGGCTCCGTTCGAAGCATTGTATGGCAGGAAGTGTCAGTCGCCATTGTACTGGAATGACAGCAGGCAGTATCGCTGTCTAGGCCCTGAGGAAACCCGAGAGACAAAAGAATTAATGAAGCTGTTGCGTAAGAGAGTGCTCACGGCGCAAAGCCGACAGAAGAGTTATGCAGATAACCGGAGGAGACCACTTGAGTTCCAAGAGGGAGATCATGTCTTCCTAAAGGTTACTCCGGCGACAGGTATTGGAAGGTCTTTGAAGATTCGGAAGCTAAACCCCTGATTCATTGGACCGTTCCAGATCTTAGAGCGTATTGGTCCGGTAGGATACCGGATTGCTCTTCCGCCGAACCTAGCCAATATCCATAATGTCTTTCATGTCTCTCAATTACGCAAATACTATGCATCCCCCGATCATGTACTTCAACCAGAGCAGATACAGTTGAGGGAAGATTTATCTCTACCGCTTACGCCGCAAAGGATCATTGACCATAAGATTCGCCAGACGCGGAACAAGGAGATTCCTATGGTACGAGTGGTATGGACGAACGGGGAAGTAGAAGAGCAAATGTGGGAGTTAGAAGCAGATATGAAGAAAGCTTATCCATAACTATTTTGAGAGGTATGGATCCATCCTTATCTTTCAATTTCGAGGACGAAATTTTTCGAAGGGAGGTGGAATGTAACAACCTGACTTTTTCCCTTCATTTAAAATGTTACATAGGAAAGAATTAAAAATATAATAATAAGGAAAAGGTGAGATAAAAATAAAATAAAATTCAAATATTAACTTTATCTCTGTAATATTAGTTAAAAATAATAATTCTGCGATCTCGTGGCGTCCGATGACGTTCGGGTCGATATTAGGCATTATTAGAATTTAATTATGACTCAATAGGAGTCTGTAAAATACATTAATATGAAAATAAATTTAAGAATATTTCAACTAAGATTTAAATATTAATAAGAAAAATTCATAGGTCACAACGGTATGTCCGGAATATTTTTAGGACTTCCGTACATAAATAGTTAATGAGCGAATATGACCGAAAACACACCGGGAGAAAATAGAATTATGGATGGATGGCCAAAGGCCCCTAAAGACCCATGGCACCCTCTCCCCCCACGAAAAACACACACACACCCTAAGCACACACACACATATACTTCAAAGTTTTCCTTTCTTCTTCCTAAGTTTCCAAGACTTCAAAGCTTCAAATCCACCAAGTTCAATCATCATCCTTTGCTTTCATCACCTTAATTCACTCCTAAATTCATCAAGAAGACAAGCTAGCATCAAGGTTAGGAGGTTCTCCTCAAGTGGAAGCCAAGATAACGGGTTCCATAACCCTAATCTTCCATAACCTAGGTTTTATTCTTTCTTGGCCAAGAAGCTTTCAAGCAAGCAATCAAGCTTCAAGTTCATCCTTTTCCATCACCAACAAGCTCTTTAGGAAGTGGGTAACTTTAGTTTAACACCTCTTTGGTGATTATGTTGGTTGGATGTGCTTATGCATGTGTTTGTATGTTTCTATGCATGTATGTGTAATTATGTTAGAAGTTTGGTTAGGCTTAGGAAGATGATTCTGAAGGGTCTTGTGACCTGGATTAGATAGGATTATTATGCTTGGATTATGTGTGAAAGCTCAAGCAGGTTCCATGGAAGCCAAGGAGAGAAAATGGAAGAGATATTGAATTCGATTTTCAGGTCTCGCACAGGGGCCGCTGAGCGGAGTCTCAGGCGCTGCTGAGCGAGCTGAAGCCCACGTGGAAAGTTGGCAAAGATATTTTCTTTGTAAGGCAGTGGAGAAGATTCAGGAAGGTGATAGTCGCAGAGCGATGAGGTCATTACCACTGAGCAATAAGACCTCTATCGCTGGGCGCGAAGGCTCAAACCGCTGAGCGAACATCAGTTTTCGCTGAGCGGCTTGAGGCTAGAAAATCTTATGGAACCCTCTTGAGGCTCATAGTACAGTATTTATTACCATATCTGTGATTGATAGCTGAATTGTATGAACGTACATGCTGTATGTGTGGAAAATGCTATAAACATGCATATCACGTGTAGTCTGTAATAAAATCTGTAGCATTTCATGCATTCATGATGAACCTAGTTTAAGGACATTAGAATTAACTCTGAGATAAGTAAAGATTCTGAAATGAACCATAGGAAACAAGTATAACATGCTGCAGGTATAGAAAAGGCTGAAAAGGCTGAAAATGCTGAAAAGGGCCAATGCCCAAAGCTGAAAAAGGGCCAATGCCCCATGTTGAAAAAGGGCCAATGCCCAATGTTGAAAAAAAGGCTATATGCCACATGCTGAAAAGGCCGTGATCACGTGAGCCAAACCATGATCCCACTTCAGGAGGTCAAGGCATCCTGAATGTGGAAGCCCGCCACAGGTGGTGTCAATATGGCATACCTAGAGGTGTGCGGTTACCACACCTTTGCATTATCGAAAGGGGGAAAGCTTAGGTGGGGGTACAATATCCGCCCACTGTCGAAGGGTCCCGAGGGGGCACACGGCAGGTGGAAGCCCACCGCAGGAAGGTCCAGACAGTGTCGGCCTACACTGAGGGTGCGAGGTTATTCCGTCATACTAATGTCAACAGAGGGCATTACTATGGTGGGAATAACACATATTCCAAAGCAAGTTATGCTGTTATGTAGGTTTATGCTGTGATATTCTGTTATGCACATGTACATTCTGTTAGGCATGTATCTAGCATGTTTATTCCGATGATTCTGTCATATCTATTCTGATGACTCTGTTATGCATACTCTGATGATTCTAGTATACATGAACGTTTGAATGTATAGTTCTGCTGTTATGTTAGTACCGTCAAGAGAACGCTCGAGACGACTAGGTATATGTATGAAATGTTAATCAGCACGAGAACGTAGTAAACAAGAGTAGTTCCCCTATCACATAGTAATGTAGATAAAGCCGTTCAGAACTTAGGCCAGACAATAAACAGTAGGATATTTAGTATGTATGTTCACTTAGAGATCACTGAGCGGCGTGAAGTCCAACCTAATCTGATACGAGACTCAGGAACTAAAGTTATTTCCACTGAGAACCTACCGTTCTCATCCCCACTGTTTTATGACTTCAGGTACCGAAGATGAATCTTATTTTGAGGATGCAGACGAGCCGCCAGCTGAGCCATGAGCGGCTAAGAGATAGATAGATGTTTACATTTTTACCAAGGGCATGCTGAGTATTATTCTAGTAGTCCTTGTATTTTGATGTGATGTATTCTGACTTATGTATTCAGTACTGCAGTTTATGTACATGTGATGTAAATCTTACTTACTGTATATACAATTATGTGACTTTGTCTAATGGACCACCTGGATATGTATTGGATGTTTTACTATCTTACAGTTATACGTTTTGTTATATTGTTTATTCTGACGCATGGCTCTATTTTAGTAATTATGCAATGTAAAATGAAAAGTTTAAAAATTGGTCCTTGTTTTCTCAAGCCACTATTTTCGAAAGATAACTATGGACTAAGGTATTCCAACCAAGTAGACAACAACCTAGTGAGCATTGTTTACTACGTACGGGTAAACAGTTAACTAGGGTGTTTCACCACCCCATGAATACGGAGGATGCTGCCCTCGGGCGAGTGGATTTCCTCAAGCATTCTATATGCCACTACTATGATATGGAGGACGTTGTCATAGGCAAGTGGATTTCCGTATGCATGCCATACATGCATACAAACATGACTTGTACACGACACGGAGGATGCTGCCCCCGGGCAAGTGGAATCCTCAAGCATTCAATATGCCATACATGAACATGACACATGCATATGATACGTACATGAAATATGAATATGCTATGATATGTGAACACAATGATATGTATAGGTGCTATTTGAATATGAACATGATACGATATGATATGGAGGTGGTTGTCTCTGGACAAGTCGACCTCAGGCATGAATAGGATATGTCTATGTGATACAGAAATATGATATGTATATGTGATATGTAACATCCCGATTTCCCGTGCACGAAAAACCCGTTATTTTCATCGCCGAGAATGGCCGGGAAAAGCTGAGGAATCAAGGGAGGAGGAGTTAAACCTCCGAAACCCTAGAGATTTGAGGAGACGAGCTAGGTTTAATTGTCCCGTGAAACACCCTAGCTAACTGTTTACCCGTACGCAGTAAATAATGCTCACTAGGTTGTTCACTACCTAGTGGGAATACTTATAGTCCGTTATTAATTTCTGGAAAATACTGGTTTAGGAAAATAGGGATCGTTTTCAAACTTTTCCATTATATAGATTATTGCATAAAATAGGAGCCATACGTTAGAAAGAACAGTTATTACAAACGATAGAGCCCGTAAGCTTAACGAGTACAGTCTAGTAACAGTAAAACATAAACTTTACATCCATTTGGTCCGTCACAAAGAGTCACATAGTTATTATTATAATAAGTACTATACAAGTAACATGTTCAATATATACAATACATGCCCTCAAAATGCGAGGGCTAACTGTAACCTTCCTCAGTCTGCCCCTAACAAAATACTGAGTCCTGCTGGCTCTGGCGTCCTTGTCCGGTCTTGACCGCCTCACAGCTCCTCGGCCGGTTCGGCCTCATCCTCGTAGTGCAAGTCACCACATGACAGGGGGAGTTCCAAGCTTCTGAAGGAAGTAATTAAATAAATAATAATAATAATAATAATAATAATAATAAGTGAAGCATATGCTTCAAAAGAAAGAAGAGGAAAGAAAAGAAAAAGGAAAAAGAAAGAAAATAAGTTATTGTGCATGGTTATAAATAACCACGTACGCTTCAAAAAATATAACGTTATTCTCCATCTCTTTCACAAACACCAGTCCCGTTCCGACACATTTAGGTTTCATGCCGGAGTCCCGGAAAAATCGCCGGAGCACGCCATCATGAAGAGGAAATTCTCCACTTCGAACCTACCGATTCGAAATCGCCATCGGATGTGGGTAGCCCTAAGCCCACTGTCTATGTGGTTTATTTCTTAACTGTATATGTGTTATTTTATGTTTCTGACTGTAAAACTGTTAAGTAGAGTTTTTGGGAAATTTTGATGAATGAAATGTATAAGTGTACCAATTGAAACCTTAGAAACAGTGGTTTTATGTGGAAAATTGAGAACTGAAGTCTCGGGGAAGCAATTTTGGAGCTTTCATTCAAATCCTTGAGGTTTTCAGTCGAATGAAAGCCAAAGGCCAGCTTCCATTCGATTGAATTCCCCTGCAGTCGAATGAAAGAAAATCTCGAGATTTCAATCGAATGAATCCCATAGTATTCGAATGAAAGAATGCTGAGGATTTCAATCGAATGAAACCCATTTCAATCGAATGAAAGAACTCATAAGGATTTCATTCGAATGTCAGCCTAGGTATTTGAATAAACCTGGCAGACTTGAGATTTTAATGGTTCCGAGGGATCCAATGAGCAGAGATGTGTCTATTGTGGCACACGAAAACATGCATCATGAGGATAGATCACTAGAGGTTATGATGCAATGAAAACTTAATAAATGAAGATGATAAAGAAATGTAGGAACAAGAGTATGATGAGAAAGATAAAAGTGCATATGAACATGGTTTCGAATAAATAAGAATACAGTTGCCGCCTGGTTTAGCCTAAAGGAAGGCGACCAGAGCGTGAGTTATACCGGTTAAAAGAAAAGATATAAAAGCTCATGCATAGTGCGCAATAGGAGGCTCGAAGGGAACACAGGCATTGGTGCACGTCACCATGCTCGAAGGGAACACAGGCATTGGTGCACGTCACCATGCTCGAAGGGAACGCATGGGGCTCGATCACGTCACCAGGCTCGAAGGGAACGCATGGGACACGATCACCTTGCATTCATGAATATGTGGTTATTATGTGGCTATGTGGTAACGGTCTAGGATAAAAAGCGCAAGACCTTAGATAAGCAAGACTAGATCCCCAGTCACCTAGATAAATTAGATAAAGCGGTTCAGGGTTTTAGCAAAGAAAATAACCAGTAGGATTTTAGTATGCATGCTCACTTAGAGATCCCCTGAACGGCCTGGAGGATACCCGAGTAAATAAATGATTGATGATGCAAGGGAAACCCCACTGAGGACCAAGAGTTCTCACCCCCACTCGTGTATGAATCCAGCTTGCAGCGATGACTTCGCCGCCAGCAAAAAATGTATGGTAGTTTACTCGCATGCGCCAATGCAAGTACCACACGGATACTCTACTCGAGATGTATACCTTTACTCCCACTCGTATGCTAGGCGAGCCTAATAGACATCCCAGAAAGAGGCTCAGAGGCCCAGGGTCCTCACCAATGCGTCCGATTTGGATAGACGAGCGCCTGACGAGCAGCAGTCAGGACCCCATCCATCTCAACGGAGATGAGGAGGTGCCCCCGTCAGAGCTGGAGCTGGAGGTTGAGCCAGTCATGGGCCCTATGCCCCCAGTATGAGGTCGAGGCTG
Organism: Nissolia schottii; assembly: GCA_003254905.1. Classification (NCBI taxonomy): domain Eukaryota; kingdom Viridiplantae; phylum Streptophyta; class Magnoliopsida; order Fabales; family Fabaceae; genus Nissolia; species Nissolia schottii. The sequence continues at coordinate 7,764 of QANU01027632.1, read as the reverse complement.
ACAGATGACGGCCATTAAGAGGGTGCTGCCAGTTTTACCGCGCTGGTTTGCTCCGCGAGACTTCTCAACAGTTACGGACTTGTCGAGCAAGGAGGAGGAGGGCCCAGTGTAGCTGGAGGAGGACAGCAAATAAGCGGCAGGACCCTAGTAGCCAAGGGTACCGGTAGGCGTAGGGTTGTACAGTACACGAAGTGAGTAGTACCACTCGTGTGCGTAGTCTTTTTCTTTACCTGTTGTATATGTATATTATGTGGATTTTATGTATGCGTAATATTAAGACTCATATATGTATAAGATATCAGTGTATTGTGTATATTCAGGCCCCTATGTGTATATTCCGCCAACAGATCTACCTACTACAGGTATGTATCTGCTTTCCTTTCACCTTTTGATTACGCCGCTATACGATGCATTACCCGCATGGCTCTTTACTTTCTATGAAAGCGTACTTGTAAAAGAAATTTCAAAATGGCCTGTATTTTTTGTAACCCTAATTTGAACCAGTAACGTAGAACGGTAGTAGTTCGCAGCACCAGAGTTCAACCACTGATAAGTGCCAAATTGTGGTGAATTGGAAGGATATAATTGGCACTTATCTGTTCTGATCTATACAAAATTGTTAAAATATTTCCAACTTGAAGGAATTGAATGCTTGATTTTTTGCAATTATTGTAGAGAAACAAGAGAAAATGCAAGAAAGGAAAAGCCATGCAATTGTTACAATGAACAACACAAGAAGACAAAGTTCAGAAAAAGGGGAAACCGCTCAGTGAAACACCCTAGCTTACTGTTTACCCGTACGTAGTAAACAAAGCTCACTAGGTTGTTGTCTACCTGGTCGGAATACCTTAGTCCATAGTTATCTTTTGAAAATAGTAGCATAAGAAAATAAGGACCGGTTTTAAACTTTTTATTTGATCTTGCATACTTACTAAAATAGAGCCATGCGTCCGAATAAACAATATAACAACGCGTATAACGGTAAAATAGTAAAACATCCAATATACATATCCAGGTGGTCCACCATACAAAGTCATAGAGTGTGAGATATACATAAATAGACATAGATCAAAACATCAAATACATAATCCAGCATATACAGCATCAAAACACAAGGACTACTGGAATGCTACTCAGTAAGCCCTTGGCAAAACATAACCCTCTATCTATCTCCTGGCCGCTCATGGCTCATCTGGCGGCTCTTCTGCATCCTCAAAGTAAGATTCATCCTCTTCTGTACCTGAAGTCATAAAATAGTGGGGGATGAGAACGGTAGGTTCTCAGTGGAATAACTTTAGTTCCTGAGTCGCGTATATCAAATTATGTCGGACTTCAGGCCGCTCAGAGATCTCTAGTGAACATGTATACTAAAATCCCTACCATTTATTATCTGGCCTATCTGAACGGCTTTATCAGCATTATCATGTGACATGGGTACTACTCTTGCTTACTACGTTCTCGTGCTGATTAGCAATTCGTGAATATACATAACCGTCTCGAGCGTGCTCTTGACGGTACGGCGTAACAGCATAATACAACTTCAGAATAAGCCGAATATGTCACAGAATACATTCAGCATTTACTTCAGCATACCAGAAGCATAAGCAATCCAAACAAACATAACAGAATCAGCGGAATAGGCGTCACATAGTCACCCAAAGTAAATATAACAGAATCAGCAGAATATATGTACAGCAGAATCATCAGCATAAACATGATTTCCAATTATGCCTGTATGTAACAGAATAAAACAGCATAACAAAATATAACAGCATAACAAGGTATATCAGCATCACAGAAATTAGCAGCATGACAGAATATAATAATATGACGGAATACAACAGTATAACAGCATAGGTGTTATTCCCATCATAGTAATGTCCTCTGTTGACACTAATATGACGGAATAACCTCACACCCTCAGTATAGGCCGACACTGTCTGGACCTTACTGCGGTGGGCTTCCACCTGCCGTGTGCCCCCTCGGGACCCCTCGACAGTGGGCGGATATTGTACCCCCACCTAAGCTTGCCCCCTTTCGACAATGCATAGGCGTGGTAACCGCACACCTCCAGGTATGCCATATCGACACCACCTGTGGCGGGCTTCCACATTCAGGATGCCTAGACCTCCTGAAGTGGGATCATGGTGGCTCACGTGATCACGGCCTGTTCAGCATGTGGCATATAGCCAATATTTTCAGCATGGGGCATTTAGCCCTTTTTCAGCAGCATTGGGCATTGGCCCTATTTCAGCAGCATGTTCAGCATTTTCAGTACCTGCAGTATGACATGACTAGTTCCCTATGGTTCATTTTAAAATCTTTACTTATCTCAGAGTTATTCCTAATTCTTTAAACTTGGCTCATCATGAATGCATGGAATGCACATACTTCACATACATCATCATACAGTCATTTATAACGTATAAATATAATCTAAAGGTTTGGTGTGTGGCCTGACGTGGCCTGGGGTGGTCTGGCGGGGCCTGACCTATGAGCCTGGCAGGTAAGCCGGGCGTGAGCCTGACTACAAGTCTGGCCTGAGCCTGACCTGAGCCTGACTCAGTCTTTGAAATTCAGAGTCAGAATGCAAATTATCTTCCTTTTTCTTTCATGGATTTACCTTGAACTTTTACACATAATTCCAGCATAATAATCACATCTAATCCAGGTCACAAGACCCTTCAGAATTGTCTTCCTAAGTCCTAGCATAATTTCTAACATATTTCATCATAAAATCCATAATTCACATACATACACATACAAGCACATAAACCTCTTGAAGCATCAAAGAGGCAAGGAACTAGAGTTACCCACTTCCTAAATAGCTTCTTGATGCAAGGAAAGGAAGGAAACCAAGCCTTGTTTGCTTGCTTGAATCTTCTTGACCTAAAATGAAACCTTAGCATAATTAGGAAAACCCTAAACTATGGAAACTTGGCTTTACTCCAAGAGATGGAAAACTCACCACCCACACTTGCTTGCCTTCTTTATGTGCTTAGGAGTGAGTTTTAATGATGAAACAAAGGATGATAATTGAATTTGGTGAAGTTTTGGGAGCTTTAGGTCTTAGAGAATTTTGGGAGATGAAAAAGATAGAGTTTGGAGTGTTTTTGGTGTGTGTTTTCGTGGGGGAGGAGGGCTGCCCGAGGGTTTTAATCCCTTGGCCCTAATTAATTCCAATTTTACCCTTAATGAGTTTTATGTCATGTTGGTTCATTAAATCGTTATGTCCGGACGTCCTAAAATTATTTCGGACATACCGTTGTGACCCACTAATTATCCCGGTGAATATTTAAATCTTTGTTGAATTATTCTCACATTATTTTCACATTAGTGTATTTTACAGACTCCTTCGAGTCACACTTAAGCTCTAAAAATAGCCTAATACTAACCCAAACGTCACCAAACGTCACGAGATCGCAAAATTATTATTTTTACCTAATACGATAGACATTAAATAAATTCTTAGAATTTTATTTCATTTCTATCTCATCTCTTCCTTATTAACATGTTCTTAATTATTTACTAAGCGGAATTTTAGCGAAGGAAAACTTGGGCTGTTACACTCAACGCTACCATTTTATCGCCCAGTGGTTAGCATTCTGTTCGCTCAGCGATTTAAGCTAAACCGCTGAGCGATTTATACCTGCCAAAGCCACTTGCAGCCGCCGTATTTATGAGGCCAGCTAGAGCCAGCCGCCACCAGTTGGCAAGCCGCTGGGGAATCTGTCAGACTGATCAGCCACTTGAATTTCCCCAGAGAGAGCGCTCAGCGATATAGTACAGTCCACTTTCCATTTTCCATTTTCCATATTTCCATATTTACTTAAGTTAGGTTTAGGAAGGAAGTTAGGAATTAGACAATCCCGTAAAGGGAAGTGCTGCCGAAATTGTCATCAGTTGTAGACTGTGGTGGAAGTGTGGAAGCAATCCACCACTCCTCTTCAACCTACCATTGCTCTAATTCTGTGTAAGCTTGTAACCTATCCATAACTATGGATAGCTAACTTTCTTTGTTGTTGGGATTTGATGTGCTTTATTTCTTAATGTATCCATTTTAACTTACGCTTATGATTTTATGATGTCTCATGGTTTTAATGATTGATCTCATGCTTAATGCTAGCTTTTGTTTAGGACTTTGATTCTTGATTTGAGACTTGCTTGTATGGACAAAATTTATACTAATTAAGTTATAACCAAGTTAAGATCAATATTTCTATGCTAAGCTTGATTCTATGCTTAAATATTGTGAACGGAAGTTACAATTATTTGAGCCTGACCTAGATCAATTCATCTAGTTCTTAGTTGTCATAACTGAAACCAAGAATTAGTCGTTTTAACATCCGCATTAACGTCGAGTTACTTTGTTAAGTTTGTGCAAGGAATTGACGACATAATAAAGGAACTCGAGTGATCTTAACATGCTTGAGAAAAGATGATTAAGTTAAGAATTGATGGCGATAAAACCATGAAACTCATAGGTCATATTTACTAGGTTAATGGTTGCATTGAGGAAATATTGCCATTTAAATCCCAACATCTTTCTTCACTAGCCTAAACTTAAATTCACTATTGTTTTACAATTTTAATTTATCTGCAATCTGTCTGTTGTTAATTTAGTCAACAAAAATCAATCACTTTCTGTAAGCTTAAAGTAACACACTTCAAGGACGATTGTTTTAAAAACAACAATCCCTGTGGATACGACTATACCCGACTATACTGCAATTGGATTCCTTGAGAATCTGAAAGTTGTAAAGAAGGATATACATATTACATAAACGAGAGTGCAAATCATTGCGAAAAAAGCTTTCAACAAAATTTTGGCGCCGTTGCCGGGGATTGTGTTATTTAAAACATCACTTTGATTGGATATTTTAAGCTTTTGTGAATATTGTAATTAGCATTATTTCTTTATATATTGTGTTCTAAACCCCTTTGCTAGACTTAGTTCTCTTTGTTTATGCAAAGAAGAACTCCTGCAGATCAACTCTTATTCGATACAGAAATAGAAGTGACAGCCAGGAGAAACCGAAGCAAAGCAAGGAAAGCAAAAGCTCTAGCTAAGGCAGTTAGAGAACAAGAAACATCCTCATCTTCATCCACTTCTTCTTCAGATCAAGAAACAATGTCAGAAGCCGGGGGCAACGACGCAGAGACTGGACAAAGCCAAGGCTTTGTCAATTTTACCCCGCGAAACATAATTCGTATGGGGAGAACCACAGGAACACAAAGAGTACTGCAAATGCAACCAGGCTTAGTTCAACTCATGTATGCTAACCCATTTGCAGGACTAGATCATGAAGACCCATATGCTCATTTAACAAGATTCTATGAGCTATGTGGAACTGCGGCAGTATCAGAAGCAGACGAAGAAGCAATCTTCTTAAGACTGTTTCCCTTAACATTGATAGGGAAAGCAAAAGAATGGTTGCTTGATCAACCTCAAAACGTTCTCTCAAACTGGGATCAAATAGAAGAATGATTCTGTTCCAGGTATTTTTCTCAGTCAAAATATATGGATTTAAAAACTGCTATCTCTACTTTTGTGCAGGCACCAGGCGAAAGCCTATGTGAAGCGTGGGAGAGATATAAATCGATGTTGAGGAAATGTCCAAACCATGAGTTCGATGCCAGGACACAAATCCATATCTTTAGAAATGGCCTGCAGCAACAGCATAAACTCATGCTGGATGCAGCAGCTGGAGGACAGATCATGTCCAAAACACCAGACGAAGCCATATCCATCATCGAATCCATGGCATTGACAGACCAACAAGGGCAATATAGCAGAGGTCCAGCAAGGAAAGGAGGAATGCTGGAGTTAGGAGCAAACGATGCAATCTTGGCACAAAACAAACAACTACAGCAACAACTCAACGAAGTGAAGAAACAACTAATGGAGCTGCCAAAGCAACTCAGGAATAGCCAAGAGTCAAAGAAACACCAGGTATTTATATGTGACATTTGTTCTGGTGATCCTCAAACAAGCTATTGTGAGTGCAGGCAGGAAGAGTTGTAGTACCTGAACAACCAGCCAAGACCCTACCACGGCAACTATCAAATAGGCCCAAATTAACCTTGGAGGCTAGACGTGGGTCCCTCTAACACCAAAGCTCCACCATACCAGCAGCCTCTCCAATTCCAAAACCCGCAACAAGTAGCACCACCCATGGAGCAGAATCCCAAGTTGGAAGAGACACTGAATGAATTCATGCAACTGACAATGGCAAATCAAAAGAATACTGATACCTCGTTCAGAAATTTAGAGATCCAGATGGGAAAACTTGCCAAAGATGTCGCGGAACTCAAAAAGGAACGGTTCTCCGCCAATACCGAACCTAATCCAAAAAGAATCCTGTAAGGCAATCACGACTCGGAGTAGTAAAACACTAAAACCAAGTGTTGCTGAGAAAGGGGAGATGAAGTGTCGCATTGTTATGGGAGTAAAGTGTTGCATTGTTATGGGAGATGAAGAAGAAAAGAAAGAAAAGAATAAGATGGAGGAGTTGAAAAATAAAGATGTAAATATAGAAGAAAAAAATGAAAAAGGAAAAAAGAAAGATGAGCAGAAAAAGGAAGAGGAAAAGAAAGTAGAAAAAGAAAAGAAGGAGTTGATCAAAGAGAAGCCACTTCCTTATCCAAAGACTCCCTCAAAACTCGACAAGGAGAGGCAATTTGCTAGGTTTATGGATATTTTCAAAAGATTACAAATTAACATTCCATTTGCCGAAGTACTAGAGCAAATGCCTACCTATGCCAAGTTTATGAAGGAGTTATTGTCCAAAAAGAGAAAATACCAGGAAGAAGAGATTCACCCAAGGCTCCTACATCTCTTCCACCCTCTCCAGCCCTCTTTGCAGCCCTAAGAAAGTGGGTAAACTTGGCTTGCTCATCTCCTTGGAGCTTATGTTTGTTTATGTTTGATTTTGATGATTATGTAAACTATGATGATTTATGCTAGAAGTGTTATGCTAGGACTTAGGAGTGATTATGAAGGGTCCTGTGACCTGGACTAGATAGGATTTTAATGGTTGGAATATGTGTGAAAACCTCAAGAAGGATCCATGGAAAAAGGAGGAAAGAAAGCAAGAAAAACAAAGGTGTAGGTTTCAATTTCGCCCAAGAACCACTGAGCAACCTGATAAGTGCCCAAAATACACAATTTTCAACATTCAAAATGGCACTTATTCTCACATATTTTAAAGAATTATCTAATTAAATCTCTATGTTTTGTAGGATATTAATATATTTTGAAGAATGGATGCAAGCATAATTTATAAAGAATAATCCCATGAAGAATGGAGAAAAGGGTAGAATTGGAAAAGAGCTTAAAGAGGACATTCAAGCAGGACCGCTCAGCGGTACAGCAGGATCGCTCAGCGCACTAGAGACAAACCACCGCTGAGCGATACACCCTTGGCCGCTCAGCGGATGGACGTCGGCAGCCACTTGCACCGGCGCATTTAATGCTCCAGGCTGGCGCCAGGTTGGATGGCGGCGCCGCCCTGCAAAAGCTGCCGGAACATTTATTACTCCGCGTAAAAGGATAAGCCGCTCAGCGATTAAGCGCCGCCGCCCAGCGATTCAGGTCTTATCGCTCAGCGAAGAAACAAAAACCGCTGAGCGACAGACCCCAAATTTTGCCTATAAATAGAGGAGGCCGAGACCATTTCGAGGACATCCTCTCTTCCCCCCCCAAACACCATTCTTTACACATTTTGTTGTACTTTAAAAGCTTAGTTTAGTTTAGGTTAGGTT
>QANU01027603.1:18010-30560 GCA_003254905.1 Nissolia schottii | reverse complement strand
TGATTATAACATGTACATATACTTTATTATAATATTATATGATTGGTTGTACTTATCTGTGAAGGACCAGGTACTTGCTTAGGTAAATAATTATGCTATGAATGACTATTAGTTGTAAGCCTCAAGATCTATTGTTTGTCTTATATACTTTGATTCACACATGGCTCATATTTCGTAATTATGCACTCAGTAGAAAAGTTTTAAATTGGTCCATATTTTTCTTGATCAAGTATTTTCGAAAAAGTAATAAGGGACTATAAGTATTCCCACCAAGTGATTAACAACCTAGTGAGCATTGCGTACTACTCGAGGGTATGCAGTTAGCTAGGGTGTTACATTTCCCACTGAGAGCGCTATGTTCTCACCCCACTCATCCATGACTCCAGGTTATAACGAAGCACAAAGAGCTAAGCAGTATGAGGAGGAGGCATCCCAAGACAGGACAACAGAGGACTAGACTACTAGCTAGTAGATATTATATGCGTATATGCACTGTTATGTGACATTTTGTACTTGCTACTTAATATGTAACCTATGTACTTGTTATGTATGGATGATGGACCAATGTTTGTAGTTATGACATGTGTTAAATACTTCCATATTTTATCTATTAAGCATGCTATGTCTCCGCTCACGATGTATGCTCTAACACGACAAGGCTCTTATTTTACTCTATGCAACGTACAAAGAAAATTTTAATCTGGTCCATATTTTGAGTAACAATATGTTCAATGTATAAATGGGACTAAGTACTATCCCCACCAGAGTAGTTAACAACTTAGCCAGCAAGCTTACGACTTAAGCGTAGGCTTGCCAGCTAGGGGGTTACAGTATGTCCGAAATATTTTTAGGACTTCCGTACATAAATAGTTAATGAGCAAACACGACCAAAAACACACAGAGGAAATAAAATAAGGTATGGATGGGCAAAGGCCATTAATTTCCCACGGCCAGCCCTCACCACCCGAAGCCACACACATACAAAACACACTCAAAAAAAAAACTCATCATCTTCTATGCCATAAGCAAAGTTCCAAAGCTCCACCAAAGTTCAACCATCATCCTTTGCTTTTCATCATCATAATTCACTCTTAAACTCATCAAGAAGACAAGCTAGTATCAAGGCTAGGAGTTTCTCTTCATTTGGAAGCAAGGACATCAAGTTCCATAACCCTAAATCTCCATAACCTAAGTTTTCATCCTTTCTTGGCAAAAGAACTCAAGCAAGCAAGTAAAGCTTCAAGTTCATCCTTTTGCCATCATCAACAAGCTCTTTGGGAGGTCTTTGAAGATTCGGAAGCTGAACCCCCGATTCATTTGACCGTTCCAGATCCTAGACCGTATTGGACCGGTAGCATACCGGATAGCTCTTCCGCCAAACCTAGCCAATATCCACAATGTCTTTCATGTCTCTCAGTTACGCAAGTACTATGCATCCCCCGACTATGTGCTTCAACCAGAACAGATACAATTGAGAGAAGATTTATCCTTACTGCTTACGCCGCAAAGGATCATTGATCATAAGATTCGCCAGACGAGGAACAAGGAGATTCCTATGGTACGAGTACTATGGGCGAACGGAGAATTAGAAGAGCAGACATGGAAGTTAGAAGCGGACATGAAGAAAGCCTACCCGGAGTTATTTTGAGAGGTATGGACTTATCCTTATCTTTCAATTTCGAGGACGAAATTTTTCGAAGGGGGGTGGAATGTAACAACCCGATTTTTTCCTTCAGTAAAATGTCATATAATAAATAATTAAGAAATGAAATAAAATTCAAATATTAATTTTATTCCTGTAGTATTAGTTTAAAATAATAATTTTGCGATCTCGTGGCGTCCGGTGACGTTCGGGCCGATATTAGGTTATTCTTAGAATTTGATCCTGACTCAACGGAGTCTGTAAAATATATTAATATGAAAATAAATTCAAGAATATCTCAATAAAGAATTAAATATTAACAAGAAAAATTAATGGGGGTCACAACGGTATGTCCAAAATATTTTTAGGACTTCCGTACATAAATAGTTAATGAGCAAACACGACCAAAAACACACAGAGAAAATAAAACAAGGTATGGATGGGCAAAGGCCATTAATTTCCCACGGCCAGACCTCACCACCCGAAGCCACACACACACAAAACACACTCAAAAACAAAACTCATCATCTTCTATGCCATAAGCAAAGTTCCAAAGCTCCACCAAAGTTCAACCATCATCCTTTGCTTTTCATCATCATAATTCACTCTTAAACTCATCAAGAAGACAAGCTAGTATCAAGGCTAGGAGTTTCTCTTCATTTGGAAGCAAGGACATCAAGTTCCATAACGCTAAATCTCCATAACCTAAGTTTTCATCCTTTCTTGGCAAAAGAACTCAAGCAAGCAAGTAAAGCTTCAAGTTCATCCTTTTGCCATCATCAACAAGCTCTTTAGGAAGTGGGTAACTCTAGTTCCTCACCTCTTTGATGGTGAATGATGTTTATGTGATTTTGTGCATGTTTGATGATTCTTTGATTATATGAACATATATGCTAGAAATGATGCTAGGGCTTAGGAAGATGATTCTGAAGGGTCTTGTGACCTGGATTAGATAGGGTTATTATGTGTGAAATATGTGTAAAACTCAAGTAGGGTTCCATGGAAGCAAGGAGGAAAAAATGGAAGAAATGGTGCATTCGGTTTTCAATTTCGCCCAGTGGCCGCTGAGCGATCCTCTGCCGCCGCTGAGTGGAATGCACTTGAACTCCAGAGCGCTGAGTGGAAGGCGGTTACCGCTGAGCGGTTTGAAGTCCACGTGGAAAGACCGAAAAGATATTTTTCTTAAAGGATAAAAGTCGGTGGAGATATTTTAAAAAATTGTCAGACTGCTGAGCGATGGAACTCTTACCGCTAAGCGATAAGACTCCTAACGCTGGGCGAAAATGTTTTCAAAGCTGAGCGCTAGAGCTCAAATCGCTGAGCGGACAATAGTTTCCGCTGAGCGACTTGAGACCAGAATGTTTATGGAACCCCTCTTGAGGCACATAATCTGCTACTTAATGCCATATCTATGATTGATAATTGAAATGTATGAAGTACATGCCGTATGTGAATATGAGAAGAATATGTACTGAATTTATGAATTCCATGTAGTTTGTGATATAATGCATAGCATTTCATGCATTCATGCTAAACCAAGTTAAAGGATTAGAAATAACTCTGAGATAAGTAAAGATTCTGAAATGAACCATAGGAAACAAGATATAACATGCTGCAGGTACAGAACAGTCAGAAATGCTGAAAATGCTGAAAAGGGCCAAATGCCCAATGCTGAAAAGGGGCCAAATGCCCAATGCTGAAAAGGCTAAATGCCAAATGCTGAAAAGGCCGTGATCACGAGAGCCAAACCATGATCCCACTTCAGGAGGTCAAAGAAGCATCCTAAATGTGGAAGCCCGCCACAGGTGGTGTCGTTATGGCATACCTAGAGGTGTGCGGTTACCACACCTTTGCATTGTCGAAAGGGGGCAAGCTAAGGTGGGGGTACAATATCCGCCCATTGCCGAGGGGTCCCGAGGGGGCACACGGCAGGTGGAAGCCCACCGCAGGAAGGTCCAACCAGGGGCTGAGGGTGTGAGGTTATTCCGTCATACTAATGTCAACAGAGGGCATTACTATGGTGGGAATGACATATATTCCAAAAGCAGGTTTATTCTGTTATGCATATGTTCATTCTGTTAGGCATGTAGATCAAGCATGTTCATTCTGATGATTCTGTTATGTTCATTCTGATGATTCCGTCATGTTCATTCTGATGATCCTGTTATGCAAAAGTATAGGTACTGTATGAATCTGCCTTCTGTTATATATAAGTAGATGTAATGTATAATTCTGTTGTTATGCCATTTCCGCCAAGAGAACGCTCGAGACAGATAGGTATGTACACGAACTGTTAATAAGCACGAGAACGTAGTAAGCAAGAGTAGTTCCCTATCACCTAGTAAAGCAGATAAAGTCATTCAGAACTTAGGCCAGATAATAATCAGTAGGATATTTAGCATGCATGTTCACTTAGAAATCTCTGAGCGGCCTGAAGTCCGACCTAATATGAGACGAGACTCAGGAACTAAAGTTATTTCCACTGAGACCCTACCGTTCTCATTCCTACTGCCTTATGACTTCAGGTACCGAAGATGAATCCTACTTTGAGGATGCAGATGAGCCGCCAACTGAGCCATGAGCGGCTATGACAGGACATGAGCTTAAAGATAGATCGATGTTCAGATTTTTGCCAAGGGCATAGCCCTTGTATTTTGATGTTATGTATTCTGGGTCATGTATTTGATATTTTGGTTATGTACATGTGATGTATATCTTACCTATTGTATATACAACTATGTGACTGTTATGATAGACCAATGGATGTATTGGATGCTTTATTATTATACAATTATACGCTTTGTTATATTTGTTTCTTTCCAACGCATGGCTCTATTTTATTCAATGCAAATGAAAAGTTTAAAATGGGTCCATATTTTCTTAAGCAACTATTTTCAAAAGATAACAATAGACTAAGGTATTCCGACCAGGTAGACAACAACCTAGTGAGCATTGTTTACTGCGTACGGGTAAACAGTTAGCTAGGGGTGTTTCACCTAGCATAAGGACAGGGTAGGATCCCCTCGCCATCCCTAGCATAAGGATGGACTCTCCTATCATGAGCTACTTAGGTTAAGCGCTTCCTGGTCCTCACGATACTGAGACACAAAGGAAGCTTGTGGCGGTAGGCCACTGCTACCGGGGGTTGAGCTTGAAGTATGTGCTCTAAGTGATATAACTGTACATAAGTGGATGTGTGAAGAAGCTTATAATTAAAATGGGCACGGTTATAAGTGGATGCACACCGAAGCTTATTAAGTGATTATGTGAGTTATGTGGTTATATGTGATCTAGGAAGTAAGGTAGAGAACAGATGACTTAGTAATGAAGAATAGGTTCCCCAGTCACCTAGATAATTTAGATAAAGCTGCTCAAGCTTAGCATGAATATTAATAATCGGTAGGGCCATAGTATAACTGTGACACCAAGAAAACCCTGAGCGGCCTGAAACATGAATGAGAATAAGCAATCCCCTAATCCCTATGGTTTCCCACTGAGAGCGCTATGTTCTCATCCCACTCATCTATGACTTCAGGACTCGACGAGGGACAAGGAAAGGAGCCACAGGAGGAGGAACCATCTCAAGGAAGGATAGCTGAAGACTAGATAGTTGACTCAGGAGTTATATATACGTACTTGTACTTATATGTGATGGTTGTACCTTATACTTATACTATTACTTATGTACTTGCTTATGGATGCATAATGGACCGTTGTTTGTTATCTTGACGTGTGTTACTTGTAACATCCCGCTCCTTCCTTAGCAGAAATTTCCTCAAATAATTGTTTGTAGAGCATTTTATAGGGGTTAACATGCAGAAATTGATAGAAATGAATATGTTTAGTTTCTCGAAATTCTGATGACACTCAAATAGTTCCTCATGACCCTTAGAATTTGGTGGAAAAATCAAACCGTCAGAAAAAACGGATTCCACTCACTTTCGGACGATTCCGCAGACACTAGAACAGTCCCGTTTGGCCCCGTTTAGCCCGTAGAACTGAACAGTGGGCCCCAATCTTAGGAATCCATACCTTATGGGGGAAAAGATGATAAAACCCCTAGAGCAACCCCGAACAGCTACTAGGAAGCTTTGGCGATCGCGGAAACGCCAGCGGAACGGCCCCGTTCGGACACCGACGAGAGATAACGGGTCAAAGGTATCTGTGAAAGATACTCCGCCGGAGAAAAATTCACAAATTCCTTGAAGTAATTATACCTCTACGTAGAGGGAAATTAGAGGATCGCGACGGTGTAAGCGGAATATTTTTCGGACGATCGTGCGCGACGCACTGGGACTGCGAACGACCAAAAACGAGCGAAACGGGACCGGGTGGGCCCCACACCTGCATTGACCACGTGATGGCTGCAGATTTCTAAGGAAAATAATAAAAAAATTATGTCACTATTCATTGATTTGACCTTTGAATTATCTTTTGAATTAATTAATTATTAAAGAAAATAGAAAAGGGCATTTTGGTAATTTTGGCAAGGGGCAAAAAGGTAATTTTTGGGGAAGACCCTTGGCTATAAATAGCCCCTCCCATTCAGAATTTTTCACTAAAAATTGCAAGATTACTGAAACTCTGCGCTAAGAAACTGGTAACCTTTCCTTCCGTGGTTCTAGCCACGCCACCCTCTAAGGAAGAATCGGTAGTTTTGTACTGCTGTCCATTGGAGAACCAGGGCTTCATCTTCTTGGCTTCGTCAGAGGTGGAGGCAAAGCAGGATGTGGTGCATATTCCGGTGGTGAGTGAGTACCCGGATGTATTCTCAGATGACATTCCGAAGTTTTCCCCAAGGAGAGAAGTGGAATTCTCTATTAGTTTGGTTCCGGGAGCTGGACTAATCTCGATGGCTCCATACCGGATGTCCACGGTAGAGCTGCAGGAGTTGAAAAAGCAACTGGAGGAATTATTGGACAAGCAATTTATTCGACCGAGTGCATCACCGTGGAGAGCTCCAGTGTTGTTTGTGAAGAAGAAAGATGGCTCGATGAGGCTATGTATCGATTATCGGCAACTGAATAAGGTCACGATCAAGAACAAGTACCCGTTGCCGAGGATAGATGATTTGATGGATCAGCTGAGAGGAGCCAAGGTGTTTTCAAGGATTGATCTGTGCTCAGGCTACCATCAGATACGGGTCATATCCCAAGACGGCTTTCAGGACTCGCTATGGCCACTATGAGTTCACCGTGATGTCGTTTGGGTTAACTAATGCCCCTGCAATTTTCATGGACTACATGAACTGGATTTTCAGGCCGTACTTGGATGAATGCGTGATAGTCTTCATAGATGATATTTTGATATACTCGAAGACTGAGGAGGATCACGCCAAGCATCTCAAGTTGGTTCTAGATGTCTTGAGGGAGAAGTAGTTGTATGCTAAACTCTCTAAATGCGAGTTCTGGACCAAGTAGGTAAAATTCTTGGGACACGTGGTGACAGAGCAGGGAATCTCGGTGGATCCGAGCAAGGTTGCGGCTGTAATAAAATGTGAGCGACCTACCACAGTCACGAAGATCAGGAGCTTTTTGGGCTTTGCGGGCTATTAACGAAGGTTCATTAAGGGGTTTTCTCAGATGGCGCTACCCCTTACTAAGCTCACCCGCAAGGAAGTTAAGTTCGAGTGGTCACCGAAATGCGAGGAGAGATTTTGTAAGCTCAAGGAGAAGCTGACCACTGCTCCTGTATTGATTTTGCTAGACCCACACACACTAAGTGAGGTGTACTGTGATGCCTCAAGGATGGGACTAGAATATGTGCTTATGCAAAACTGCCAAGTGGTGGCTTACGTGTCCAGACAGTTGAGACCGTACGAGGCGAATTATCCGACCCATGACTTGGAGTTAGCAGCTGTGGTATTTGCGCTGAAGATTTGGAGACATTACCTCTATGGTGTCCGTTTCGAGGTATTCTCCGACCACAAGAGCCTGCAGTATCTCTTCGACCAAAAGGAGTTGAATACGAGGGAAAGGAGGTGGATGGAGTTTCTGAAAGACTATGACTTTGGTCTGAACTACCATCCCGGAAAGGCAAATGTGGTAGCAGATGCATTGAGCAGAAAGGTGCTGCACATGGCTCAGATGATGGTAGAAGAGTCTAAGCTGCTGGAAGAGTTTCGCGACTTGAATTTGGGAGTCATTTTGCCGGACAACAACATTAAGCTAGGTCCGCTGCAGATTACTAGCAGTTTCAGTAGAGGATAATCGAAGCTCAGAAGCATTGTCAAGAGGACCTCTGGCTGAAGTTTGTCAAGGCCATGAAGGAGAGAAAGGTCAAGGAAGTAGTAGTGGGAAGTGATGGCATCATACGCTTTAGCAACCAGGTTTGTTTACCCGACGAGGGTAATCTGTGAAGGGATATTTTGAATGAGGGTCACAAGAGCAAGTTTACTATGAACCCAGGTATCACCAAAATGTATCATGATCTGAAGCAGATGTTTTGGTAGCCAGGCTTGAAGCGAGACGTGGAAGAATGAGTGCAAAAGTGTCTGGTGTGTCAAAAGGCAAAAGTGGAAGACCGGAAACCTCCAGGGTTGTTGACTCCTTTGGAGATACCCGAACGGAAGTGGGATGACATATCCATGGATTTTGTATCGGGATTTCCGCGTACGACGAGAGGTGTAGACGCCATTTGGGTGATTGTTGACCGACTCACCAAGTCTGCCCATTTCATTCCGGTAAAGATGACCTACCCACTGGAAAAGTTAGTGCAACTGTACATAAGGGAAGTGGTGAGATTACACGGCGTACCTTTGTCCATCATATCAGACAGGGATCCTCGATTTACTTCCCGATTTGGACAGTTTTTCAGAAGGCATGTGGGACTCAGTTGGCGTTGAGCACGGCGTATCATCCGCAAACGGATGGACAGACTGAGAGGACGATTCAGACCCTCGAGGATATGTTGAGGGCATGTGCACTCGATTCACCCAGGTATTGGGATGAACTGTTACCATTCATAGAGTTCTCTTATAACAACAGTTACCATGCTAGTATTGGCATGGCCCCTTCGAAGCACTATATGGCCGGAAATATCCGTCGCCTCTTTGCTGAATACTATGACGAATTAACCCACGTAAGCTCAAGCTCTATCGTTTGTATTATACGCTTTGATTCACGCGTGGCTCATACTTTGCAAATAAAGTAACAAGTAGAAAAGATTTAAAATGGTTCATATTTTACTTAATCTTGTATTCTTGAAAGATAATAAAGGACGATGAGTAATCCCACCACATTATCAACAACCTAGTGAGCGTTGCGTACTACTCGAGGGTATGCAGTTAGCTAGGGTGTTACATTACTTTTTATCTCTATTCTATTAGTTAAGCATGCTATGTTTTCGCTCGCACTGTATGCTGTAACGCGATAAGGCTCCTAGTTTACCTTATGTAACGTACAAAGTAAGTTTTAATTTGGTCCGTATTTTGGGTAACAATATTTTTAAAAAAAGTGTAAATGGGACTAAGTATTATCCCCACCAAAGCAGACAACAACTTAGCCAGCAAGTTTGCGACTTAAGCGTAGGCTAGCTGGCTAGGGTGTTACAGAATTAATCCACACTTCTATAGGAATTCTCAAAGTTGACTAAAGAAGGTTGTCCGACCTAATTATTTCTTGGACGACTCACTCTTTATGTTTGTATTTTGACATCCTTTTGCATTTTACTTTAATACCCTTAATGCAAAACCCTTGTATTTCCTTATAAATTATTTAGGTACAACATTACCAAATTAGCAAAAATAACTAACTCTTATCCTTATTTTTAAAATATTCTATAAGGCTTAATTTCAAATTATAAATTAACTTCAATTCTTATTAAAACGATGAGGCGAGGGTGCTACAATGACCAGAGAGCACTACAACGACCAGAGAGTGTTATAAAGACACGGAATTTGGAGTCCCACATTGGAAGTTGTACTGATGGGGGGTCTTCTTCTCCCCCTATATATAGAAGCCTCCCATGAGTATTTAGACTCGCTAATTCACTCAAGAGCTTAAGAGGTTCCACTTTTTAGTGAGACTATTCGCTCCAGTTCTTTTTATTTCTTCTCTCTCATTTTTCTGTTCGTGGGGAAGCAATGCCTCCACATAAGGTGGCAGGAGCTCCCAGTGTTAGTGCTCCTTAGCGGTCAGCCATTTTCAGGTGAGTGGCTTTCTTCATAGTCTATTTTCATACTATGTATTATTTTTATGAAATTATTTATTTATGCATATTTTATGAAATCCTATGAGATGGAACTTAGTATTTTCTTTTAGGTATTTATGAAGTTAGTTATTATTTAGGAATTTCCCTATTTATGAAAGTAGTTATTTTATGAAGTTATTTATGAAACTATTTTTAGAAACTCAGGGAAACTATTTTAAAACTACATAAGACCACATGTTTTATTGCATTAAGTATGTCATGTTGCATGTGTATGATATTTATGAATTAAGTCATGTTAAGCTATCAGTTATGAGTTATGTTATTAGGCTCATGTTATATCATGTTATGTTGTTTAAATTGTTTTCATGGGAGGGAGTAATGTCTAGGATAGAACTGTAAGTCAGCGACAACCTATGTTGACCTTGGTATAGCTTGTATGATTGTAACTTAGAATATGATTCATGTAGATTTAGGACAAGACTATGAAGCCCAGACATGGCAGCCCATGATGCCCATTGTCATGTATCATGTATAATTTATAATGTATCATGTATCATGTCATGTAGATTAGGGTAAGGTTGTAAAGCCCAGACATTTCAAGAATAACTAAACTGTAATGCTCGGATTATCTATCTAGAGAACTCCTTACTTGTTATGTTTTCAAATGCGTTCATGTACTATGTATTATTATATAAAATGTTTTTCATGCTTGATATTAAATTATGTATTGCATCTGCATGTTATGGTTATGAACTGTCCCACGTCACCATGGGGTTGTCATTCACTAAGCGATGACTCACCCCTCACCAACCATTTTTCAGACAACATCAACGAAGATACGCCGCTCGTTTAATAGTCTCCAGTAGATTGGACTCTTGGTGAGCTTCATATTACCGTGGAGTATTCTTCAGCTTTATTTCAGTTATTAGGACAATTAATGTTATGTTAGTCATTAGAGTGCTCCAGTGAACTACAAGCAGGGTGTTTTCGTATTTTGATTATTAATTCATATCTTATGTAAATGATTTTATTTTATTAATTTATGATGCTTAGTTTATTTTAAAAGGTTTCCTTTTTATTTGTTTATAAAAGTTACATGTTTTTATTATTAGCACGTTAGGAGTCTTTTGTAAGGGAACTAGTCCCTTGTGTGCCGATTTTTGGGGTCGTCACAGATAACCTGTTAAAAAAATAAAACACCACACTCCCTCTCACATTCTCTCTCTTCAACCCCCACTTTTCTTCCATGCACATGTAATCACCCTCCAATTCTAAAAGCACTATTCTTGTTCATTAAAAAATAAAGAAACCAACACAATAATTAACAATTCAACCTTTGTAATCCAACAAATCAACAAACTAACACATAGAGATTAACACACTAAAACAATAACAAATAATAAAAATAAATCAATATCATTCGTGTTGGTTTCTTTTATCGGACATGTTGGTTTCTCTTACATAAACATGTTGGTTTCTTTTACGAGTATTATGTACACTTCACACCACTACTACACAACTTCTGTAAACAAAACACTCTACAATAGAGAAACTAACACTTTAAAACATAGAAACCAATAAGTCAAAATAGTGATAAATAAACAAAAATAAATCAGTACCAATAAACCAACACGCTAAAATAAACCAACACGAAAATCAACATCTTAAAAAAAACCAATGCCAATAACAAAGTTATGGAAAGAAGAAGAATGCGTACCTAACTTGAAAGAGTTGACAAACACGAAGATGCAGAAGGACCAAGAAGAAGAAGCATGAGAAGGAGGAGGAGGAGGAGGAAAAAAAGAAGTGGGTCTGAGGGAAAGAGAGAGTGCGAGTGAGAGAGCGTAAGAGACTAGAAAAAGAAAGTGAGAGTAGGAGAGAGAGAGAAATAATTTTTTAATTGATGAATTTTGTTTGTTTGGTGGATTGTCCTTTTTTTATTATCCATGTTTGTTTTTCAGGTAACTTTAGCGTTTGGTATAAGGTAATTTATCCATATTACCGGTAATTTGACTTTTAAATTACTTGATAATTCACATTGACATGTTTAATGCGATATGATTGTCGGTAATTTAAATTACTCACATAATCCACAGTGCCTTCAAAGTAGTAATGTAGATTGCTTCCATAAAATTTATCTATCTAAATTACTACATCTAGGTAATAATAAAAATATTAATGAAAATAAAAATAAAAATTATAAATAATAATAATAAAAATAGAAATAATAATAATAAAAGTAATAATAATAATAATAGTAATAATAATAATAATAATAAGTAACGTACCTCATAACCTTTTTTATATACCAAGGTAATATAAATTCTCATGACCTGTATATACCAAACACAATGTAACATTACTAACAATTTAATAATTAATAATTTTTTAAAAAGTAATCTAAATTACCCTAAAGTCAATGTGCAAAACGTAACCTTAAATTAAATGGATGATGGTCACGATTCAAGAATTACTAAATCATCATTAGCCTGAGATTAAATCCAAGGGCACGAGCCACATGGTGAGATTTTCGCTTTCTAATCAATCAAATCTTTACAAGAATGAGCGTGATGATGCATGTATCTTCCCATCAATGCCACGACCTTTTCTTCAGGATCATATGACCACAAGCCCGTAGTCAATATCCGCCCTCCGATTTCCATCAAACGCTACGGATGAAAACACACCCCCTCCTCCACACCCCACATATACGCAGTTAAGCGCACACGCCAGACAAAACTCACCAAAAAAAAAAAA
>QANU01027603.1:0-16997 GCA_003254905.1 Nissolia schottii | reverse complement strand
ATTTTTGGTTGGATGTGTTGATTGATGAATTGGGTGTTGAATTTTGAAAATCTAGATGTTCTTTGTGCAATCTTTTTTATGTTTTTGTTGAGTTCTGCTACATGTACAGTAAAAATCATACATCATACATACACTTCGTACTTATATACATAAAGTTTGTGTTTTAACTCATGTAATGTTTGTGCACTTAATTAAGTATAGTTGAGAGTATCAGGTACAAGTTTGTAATGTTTGTACACTTGTGAGAATAAAGTTTGCGCGTGTATGAAATTAGGTGTTCATGTAGCATTTTTGTTTATATTATCTAGTGTTTTGGGTGTACAGTTTTTTAACCATTATGATAGAACAGTGGATTTCGTTTTATTTATTTATTATTTGTTGATTTGTTTGATGATTTTCTTATGTTTTGTGATTGAATCATTCCCGGTTTTTAGCTAGTTCTGTTTTCTTTAGCTTTGCAATTGGCGAAGTTGCGCAGTTGATTTCATCCTTTTATGATTTGCCTGTCAGTGAAATTAATTTATGCATTGAATGCCTCAAATTTGAAGTTCTCGCTTAACGATATTAGTATGCCAGTAATCTAGTATTGCCAAGTTTCTTTAAGTAATAGCTGTTGTTATATGGGTATAGGCTGCAGTATGTTCTGGATTTTAGTTACTTTCACCAAGTAAGCCCACCTTATGTAACAATTTGCTGCAGAAACGGAGATAGATATGCTGGAGAGTATTTTGGAGACAAGATACATGGATTTGGGGTCTACAACTTTGCCAATGGCCACTCTTATGAGGGAGCATGGCATGAAGGCCGTAGGCAGGGTTATGGCTTGTATACTTTTCGAAGTGGTGACAGAAGATGTGGTGAATGGGACGCTGGCAACCTAAAGCAGTCTTTACCTCCACTAGCTGATGCTGTACTTAGAGCAGTCCAGGTATTTTTCAGTAACATTTACGATTTTCGGGACTTAATTAACATGTTAAGGAATGGTGGAGACATAAACATGACCCTCTTACGATTATTTTGAGCGGGAGAGGGTCTTTATCCGTTGCGTTTTCTCGCTACTAATAAATCTTTTGGAAATGATAGGGCTGTTCTTATAAGGTGTATGTTCCCTTTTGGGGTTAAATTGCAGGCTGCTAGGAAAACTGCAGTGAATGCTACAAAACTTGACCGCAAGGATGACGAGGTGAACAAAGCGGTAATTGCTGCAAGTAAGGCTGCTACTGCTGCTAGAGTTGCTGCCGTAAAGGCTGTTCAAAACAGAATGGATGGAAAATTTTGTGATAATGGTGTGTAAGGGTTTAGGTGTTAGGTTTTGTTTGGAATTGTAAATTTTACTAATTTTAAGTAATAGTGAGGTGCCACCCGGTGAGCAAAGAAGCTTAATCGGATGTTGAACAGTATGTTTTGATGTTTGTTTCACCAAAATGCAACTTGTATATAAACCACGTATATGAATGAGAGATGAATTTTCGAAGGTACTTGATGAAAGGAGCATGATTAATGTTTATTCTATCCCATCCAATGTTTATTGTATCATTTTATAATTAATATGAAAAATTAATATAAAATAAAAAAACTAACATATTTTGAAATAATTCCTCTTAATCTTTTGAAGAAAAAGAAAAAAAAAATCTTAGATAAATCCGGAATGATTTCAAGTACTGTTCTAGATCAAATTTGACAAACTTTTTTTATCAATCCAAAATTTTTCCTATTTCCCAAAAATCGAACACAAAGGCCTCAATATTAAATATATGTTATATTAGCTCAAAAGCAATTGCGTAACCAAGAAGCAAAGTTCTCAATTTTTTGAAAAAATTCAAATGAAGAAAAAAGTTTTTTCTCACCAACAATGGATTTTCAATTCTTATAGTCAATTTGGAAGAATAAAAAAGAGGAACATTAGGTTCAATGATTTATTACCCAATTGAATATGAAGTAGAGATAAAGGCGTTGTTACGGAGGAAAAGACGAGAAAAGCAGCCATAACAATCAAGAGGAACATTAGGTTCAATGATTTATTACCCAATTGAATATGAAGTAGAGATAAAGGCGTTGTTACGGAGGAAAAGACGAGAAAAGCAGCCATAACAATCACGAGGAACATTAGGTTCAATGATTTATTACCCAATTGAATATGAAGTAGAGATAAAGGCGTTGTTACGGAGGAAAAGACGAGAAAAGCAGCCATAACAATCACGAGGAACATTAGGTTCAATGATTTATTACCCAATTGAATATGAAGTAGAGATAAAGGCGTTGTTACGGAGGAAAAGACGAGAAAAGCAGCCATAACAATCACGAGGAACATTAGGTTCAATGATTTATTACCCAATTGAATATGAAGAAGAGATAAAGGCGTTGTTACGGAGGAAAAGACGAGAAAAGCAGCCATAACAATCACGAGAGAGAGAAGCTGATATAGAAGGAAGAGAGAGAAAGAGAGAGAAGGGAGAGAGCGAGAAAGAGATAGACAATATAGAAGGCAGTTTGTATCTTATCCATGGGTACTCACATTAATACAATTCGAAGTGTAAGGTAAAAATTTGATCTTCAATGAGTAATTACTTGCACTAGTAATTATTTAAAATTATTTCCACATGTTAAGGTAGGGTTAGGGTTTTAATGTACTCACTCTGACCTTGTGAATGCTACCCATTGTAGGTTTTGATGAGACAAAAGATATAAGTTTCCAAGTCAAGAAATTCAATGAAGATACAGATTTATGACTTGGGAAATTTGTTGTTAAAGGTGTATGTGTGATAACTCTCTAAAATGCTTTCTAAAATGGCTCTTATAACAAACAATTGATTCTAAGACTTAAAAATGAATTAGATAAACAAAGGAATCAAAAAAATAAGAAAAAGGATGAGATTAGCCAAGACTTGCATAAGTCAATCGAATGACTACTGCATGCCATTCAAATGACTCATGAGCAAGTCATTCAATGACTCATGAACAAGTCATTCGAATGACTCTTTCTCAAAAGACATTCGATGGAGTCATTCGATTGTCAAATCTTTCGTGCTCTCTCTGACCTATGCAAAGCACAAGTCATTCAAATGACTGAGGTAATGTCATTCGAATGACTACGACACAAGAGACACATAACGACCACATTGCATAGGGCATTCGAATGACTCTGACACAAGAGACACACAACGACGACATTGCATAGGTCATTCGAATGACCAACATTAGTCATTCGAATGAATCAGTCTCTGAAGACAGCAACATCTAGTTGTGTTGTGCTAATTTATTAAGCATTAATTGCACAACGGCTATGATCACTTGGAGCTCAATAAATACCCAATTAACTCAGTGATTCCATGCAGAACATTTACTCCTAAACTCTCATCCTTCTATACATCATAATATCATTTCTTAGAGTCATTCTAAAGAGCCAAAAAGAGAGATTTTACACATACACCTATAGTGTTTCAATTTGTATTATCCACTCTTTGAGCGAGTTTCTATTTCACAAATTCCATACACTTGTAAAGAGGGTGAGGTATCCCTCTAATTGATTAGGGTGGAATCCCTAAGGAAGGTTACTTAAGGCTCAAGCACAAGGTGTGAAGAGTGCTCTTGGTTGTAAAGGTTTTTCAAGCACCTAAGTTTCAAGCTTGAAGATAGTGGAGAAAATCTTGAGCAAGTAGCTTGGGGACTGGACATAAATCACAAGGGTGATTGAACCAGGATAAATTGAGTTTGCATTCTCTCTATCCTTAACTCTTTACTTTCATATTGCTTGTGATTGCTTGCTTTATTGTTTATTCTTATATTTTGTTAAGAATTTCTAGCTCATTTTCTGAGTGAAAAACTTTGAATACCCAATTCACCCCCCTCTTGTGTATTTGAAGCCACTTGGTAACAGACCTTACTTGGACACTATATACTGTTTTTTATTTTTTTTACCATAATTTTCTTTGTGTTACTATATTCAAATTTTCTTTGGAGCATACTTATATTTTCATATATTATCCCCTCCTATGAGGTTTAAACTCTACTTTTTTTACGTCACTTTTCTATAACTATATCGAAATTTTCCTTGTAGATAACTTGTGGCGTAAGAGTTTCCTTTATGTGAAATTATTTCTTGAGGACTAAAATCTATATGTAGTTGTTTTGTTTTCTTTTATTTTTTTATAAAATAAATATGAATAGAACGTGGAAACTACTTTCACTGGACTGATTCGTTTAAAGAAGTTTGCATATTTTCACTTTAATATGTCTTAGATTTATTGTGCTAATGTGACTATATATGATTTAGATGTTAATGAATTGTGTTTTGTTGCTTTAAATTACGTTGTACTTATGCACTAAAATAACTATTTTTTTGTAGTTGACACTTATATTATGTAAACATAAAAATATTTTTTAAAAAATAGCGGGTAGGGTAGGGTAAGGGTAATATTTTTCTATGATAGAGTTAGAATTTTTATTTATAAAATCTATAGGTAGTGTAACACCCTAGCTAGCCGCTTACGCTTAAGTCGGAAACGATGCTCACTAGGTTGTTATCTGTTTTGGTCGAGATACTTTTGCCCTTTATTATTTGTAAAATATTGGTTACTTAGAAAATATGAACCAATTTAAACTTTTCTCTTCATGGAATATGGTATAAAATGTGAACCGCGTTTAAGATAAATCATATAATGCAAACGATAAAGCCTTGGGCTTAGTGAAACACCCTAGCTAGCTATCTTACGCTTAAGTCGTCAACATGCTTCTAAGTTGTTATCTGCTTTGGTTGTGCTTACTTTTAGCCCCTACTTTTAAGGTTACAAATATTTCTTAACCGAAAATATAGACCATTTTGAAACTTTTCCTTTTCTTTATTAATTCATAAACTATGAGTCGTGCATGTTCAAGGAGTTATGTACATATACAAGCGACAGCCGATAGAGGGGATTGTCGTACTGAATAGCACAGGATATTTATATATACAATCATATGGTCCAAAATACAAATACACAGTCAAATATAATAATACTCACCACATTTAATACACAGAATCATTAAAGGCCTGTCTAGACCATCTAACTATCACATCATACAAAATACTAATCGTTGTCATTCAAAGAGAAAAAGGTAGCTCCTGTATTTTCTTAGGGGTCTTTCGTTCTGAGATCGTAAGTCGTCCTGTGGCGCCTTGTCTCCAAGCATGCTAGTTGCACTCGTCTGAACATCATAATTGAGTGGGGGTGAGAACACTTCATTCTCAGTAGGAAACCTTAGCCTTATCTATCGCTTTATTTCTCAACTATGCATCCAGGCCACCCAGGAGTTCTCTAAGTGATCATGCATACTATAAATTCCTACTAGTTATTCTCTTTGGCCTAATCCTGGATAGTTTCATCTATGCTTACTAGGTGAGGGGAAATTCTAATCTTTCATTACCTAGTAAGTCGTGCTGATTAATTTTACTCGTCAGACCCTCGTGATATCTTATCACATGCTCTCGTACCCTCCGTCTTGAGCGTTCTCTTGACAGTAACTGACAACATATACATAGTAAGGTGGCCTAAATTTGGCTATGAGTTTCCCTTAGTGTGGCCATGTATGTGGTTCTCATTTTTTATGCACAATTTTGATCGTGTTTGCTCGTGTTCGGTCGTTAGCCGACTGTGTACGGATGTCCTAAAAATTATTCGAACACAACATTGTGATCTACTAATTTTTCTAACAAGGAATTGAAGTCAATCCAAGGTATTCGTAAGTTTATTTTCATAAAAGTGTTCTTTACTGATACCTTTGATACAAAATTAAATTCTGGTGATGAAAGGTAATTATTCCAGTGTCTGCGAAATTTTGAGAAATCGCGAACTATTACCTTCGCAGACATTTTTGACATAAGAATTTATGTTTCTAAATTTTCAATCTAGATACAGAGCTTGTATATGTATTTATTTGGCGAGATTTTCACTAAGGAAAAAAGGGATGGTATATGTAAGGTATGGTTTTTTTAACCAATAGGTTCAGGATAGGGTTAAAGTTGAGCCAAAACCCTACTTAACACTACACATTGTCATCCCTAATAAAGAATGTGATGACCACAATGATGAGAAGCGAAAAAAGAAGGAGGTTAATTTAAGATCGAGTAAAAAAATATTAGGCTTGATAAGTCATTACAATAATTATAGTATACAATGATTTTATCTTACACCAAATACATGATAAAAATTAATTTTATAATATTAGTTAATACTATCATACTTTATATGACGTTGTTATGGACTGGGCCCATTCCACGGAAGGACCTCACCCGACCCGCACGACCCACCTGTTCGGAGCTAGACCTGCCTCCAAGGCCCATCCCGCGGAAGAGCCATTCCCGGTCCGCGTATCTCGCCTATCCCTAGCATAATCAGCTCCCATCACCCACGTGATGAGCGTCTCAGCGAATCTCACAACGCAGACCACAGAGCAAACGAGGCAATATGTCCGCGGAGACTGAGGCGTGAACTGGAACCTATCACCAACATTCGACAGGTATATGAGGAATGCCAGCCACCCAGGTAACGCCAGAAACTCTGACCCCCATATTTATGTACTCATCTCCTACCTCTTCTGACTTTGGCATCGGAGTCCTTGTAGTTACCCACCCGTCCGAGGTGTTCATGGATCTCTAGGGACCAAAGAGTACCCCTCTGGTACATTTGGCGCCGTCTGTGGGAACCACTTTTTTGTGTCTTTCCCTTAAAACATCCTTTTGGACCCCGAAGCCATGCCTCCTAAGTTAACCCGAAGAACTTACCGCCCTGTGACATCTAAGAATACCAATGAATTAGTCTCCATCAGCACTCAAGCCCCTCCTTTCCAACCCCTTCCACCCCCTGATAACCTTAATAATCCTCCTACAAACCCTCCAGTTCCTCCGACCAATGAAAATCATTCCCCGGTTCAATCGGATCGACCCGCGGAAGCACCCCAGCCATCACACGAGTTGGAAAACCTTGTTCGAACCCAAGCGGAGAAGATTGAGCGGCTAGAGGCAGTGTTGCTGACGTTAACTCAGGCCGAAGAAGAAAGAAAAAAACAAAGAGAAATCAAATTGGCTGCGGACCAGGCCAAGAAAAAGGCGGAAGAAGTTAGAAGGCAGGTTATATTGGAAGCCCAAAAGAGAGACCGCCACATCAACGGTCTTAACCGCGATGCTGGCCAGTATCCAGAAGACGAAGCTCAAGGATCTGTATATAGGTCACCCAGGGATACGTATCCGGACAGAATCCGTGCAGGGGTGAAAAAAGCAAAAGGGAAGGATAACTATCCTTTCGTTGATGAAATTCTCAATGCTCCGCCACTGATTGGATTTCGTCCTCCTACTGATATGGAGCCTTATGATGGAACGACGGACCTACAGCATCACTTAGATGTATTCGAGCACCGAATGATCCTAGACGGTGCCTCAGACACCATACAATGCAAGTCATTTCCGGTAACGTTAAGGAAAGGAGCCTTAATGTGGTTTAATGCTCTTCCTCCAAAATGTATACACTGTTTTGAGGATCTTGCCGAGCGTTTCTCGGCTAATTTTACCACCCGAAGAACCAAACCCAAGACGGCCGTAAGCCTCTTATGTGTGGTACAAAAGGGAGAAGAAAGTCTACGGCAATATTTGGATAGGTTTTACGAGGAATGCGCACAGGTCAAAGATTTGCAACCACAAGCGGTGTTGATGGGCCTTACCAACGGCCTCAAAAAAGGTAGCCTATTCGCCAAAAACCTATCAAAGCGGCCACTGTGGAGTTTAATCGAAATACAAGAAATAGCGGAAGAGTATCTATTCCAGGAAGAGGGCATGCAAGCGATAAAAGCAGACATTATTCGAGAAGGAGGAGAAGGCCCAAGAAAGAAGTACAATCCACCATCACGCATGGACCGTCCACGGAACGAAAGGCCTCGTATACTGAAGGAAGGTCGATACACCAACTACACTTCGTTAACTATATCCCTTACACAGTTATATCGAGAAATTCAGCACAAAGACGGATTCCCAAGGCCCAAACCAATCAGCTTGAGACCAGGTACGGATACTTCGCTATTCTGTGCTTTTCATGATTCGTATGGACATACCACAGAAGATTACGTGGACCTAAAAGATGAAATTGAAACTTGGGTCTGCATAGGAAAATTAGAAAGGTATGTAATACAAGAGAGAAAGAGGAAGATGGAAGCGAGGGAGCCGGAAAGAAGACATTACTATCCTAAGGACTTCCGAGGAAGGGACGTCAATCCCAAAGATAGGCGAGACAGAGATGGCAGGCGAACAAAAACAAATAGAATAATCAACACCATTGCAGGGGGATTCGCTGGAGGTAGGTCCACCCGATCCGCGAGGAAAAGACACCTACAGGAAGTCTTGCACCTCAGCGAACAAACCAGTAATCCCCGGACGCAGATACCTTCCAGATATCACTTTTAGCCGTGATGATTTCATGCACACGACTCCAGGCCATGATGATCCCATGTTCATCTCGGTCACGTTAGTAAACGCGGAAGTCAGGAGGGTCTTAGTCGATCAGGGAAGTTCCACGGATATTATATTCAGGAGCTGTTTTGACCAGCTCGGGCTGAAAAACACAGATATTGAGCATTATCAAGAGGATTTGGTAAGTTTCTCAGGAGAAACAGTCACTCCTGATGGATACATCTCCCTTCACATGACTTTAGGGCCTAAACACCTTACCAGAATGAAACGAGTGAAATTCCTGTTGGTTGACAAACCATCAGCATACAATATAATTCTGGGCAGGCCAACATTAAATGTAGTCAACGCCGTTGTCTCCACGGTTGCCTTGACTATGAAATTCCTCACCCAAGACAATCGAGTAGCTACCGTACGCGGAGACCAGGTTACCGCTAGGAGGTGCTACAACACCAGCCTCCAAGCGCAAAATCCGCGACAGCCTCCGAGGAGAAAAATTCATCCTAAGGCGTCACAAGTGATGTTGACCGAAGTATCCGTAGAAGGCCTGCCACAGAGAGAATGACCTGAACCAGAAGGAGAATTGAAAACTGTTCAGATAGGTTCTAACCCTGAACAAGTTATCCGTATCAACAAAAACCTTTTGCAGGGAACAAAGAATAAGCTGATTGTTATCTTAAGGAAGAACGCAGATTTATTTGCGTGGACAACAGCAGATATGCCTGGGGTTAACCCAACCCTGATGGCACACAGGTTAGCTATCATGCCTGGGAGTAAACCTGTGAAGCAGAAGATAAGGAAGATGAGCGCGGAAAAAGCTAGAGAAGTCCAAAAGCAGGTCCAAGGGCTTAAGGAAGCAGGATTTATAGAAGAAATAATGTACCCATCATGGCTATCCAACGTGGTCATGGTTCCAAAACCCGGGGGAAAGTGCAGAATGTGTGTAGACTACACCAACCTCAACAAAGCATGCCCCAAAGATCCGTATCCCCTCCCTAACATTGACTTGCTGGTAGATTCCGCCTCAGGGTATAAGTTCTTAACTTTTCTTGATGCATATATAGGATACAATCAAATACCGATGTATCGTGCAGACGCGGAGAAGACTGCGTTCATAACCCCGGCAGGTAATTGTTTTTATAAGGTAATGCCTTTTGGATTAAAAAATGCAGGGGCAACCTATCAGCGAATGATGGACAAGATTTTCCGCGAAGTAGCCGAGGAATTGGTTGAGGTATACGTGGATGATATGATCGTAAAAACGTCCACGGAAGAAAGAATAACTGGCAACCTGAATGCTGTCTTCACTACACTCCGGCATCATAATATGAAGTTAAACCAGGCGAAGTGTGCGTTTGCGGTAGAAGCAGGGAAATTCTTAGGATTCGTAGCGGGGGATTGAGGCTAATCCCGCAAAATGTGCAACAATAATCAACATGCGGCCACCCTCCTCTTTCAAAGAGGTACAAGGCCTTACAGGTCGAATTGCCTCCCCTAATAAATTCGTGGCATCATCCGCGGAAAAAGGCCCTGCCTTTCTTCAAGCTGCTAAAGAAAATGAATTCCTTTGACTGAACCGCAGAGTGTGGCAAAGCATTCAACGACTTCAAAACCTACCTATCACACCAATCCTGAAGAAGCCTGAAAAAGGTGAGACGTTGTTCTTGTACCTATTTGCCGCGAATGAAACTATAGCCTCGGCTCTGGTCAAGGATGAGGGCCGCAATCAATCCCCAGTATACTTCACAAGTAAAGTTCTGCACGGAGCAGTAGTAAGATATCAAAAGCTCAAAAAATTGGCCTTCGCCCTGATCCATTCTGCGCGGAGGTTACGGCCATATTTTCAGTCACACCCAATAAAGGTGAGAACAGATCAACCCATTAAGCAGGTACTTCAAAAACCCGACTTAGCAGGACGGATGCTGACTTGGTCAGTCGAGCTATCCGAGTTCGACATTCAGTACGAACCAGGAGTCGCGATAAAGGCCCAGGCCGTATCCGATCTCATCGCGGAGTTTTCAGGAATTCAAGCGCATACAGAATCTAAAGTGTGAAGAAGACTCTTCCTCTGACCATTGATGGCGTGGTTTTGATGACGACAACAACACCAACAAAAAGCAGAAAAAGGGAAGACTTGATCAAGATTAAAGAACCTCAAGGCTCAAGCTGCACATCACTAAAGGTTCAAGATTTTACCCTAGTGTCAATAGTTAGCACATGTTAAGATGTTAAGGTTAATGGCTCAAAGTTTTTCAACATAAACATGTCTAACATATTTCTAAACCCTAAAAGCATTTGGCAACATTTTTCAAAGGGTTTCAAACACTTAAACTCGGTTTCTGCATGAGTAATCGATTACCATGCTTGTGTAATCGATTACCAGCACTTTGAATTCAAAATTATTCAAGTTTTGAAGTGTGTAATCGATTACCAACCCGCAGTAATCGATTACCACCTTTTGAAATTTGAAAATATGGCCGTTTGTTGTGTGTAATCGATTACCACTCTATAGTAATCGATTACATGCTCGAATGGGTGTGTTTTTTCATGAAACAATGCGTTGTTTTGCATCATATGCTTTGGCATTGGTTCATGAACAGGCACCTCTACCTATATAATGCAGAATTCGTGCAGAACCAAGGACACACCATCAGAACTCCATTCTTTCATTAATTCTTGCAATTTTTACATGTTCTAATCAAAGTTCTGATCAAAATTTTCAAAGTCCTTTTCAATCCAAAACTCAGAAAAGCATTGAGCCATAACTTTCATATCTTTAAGTGCTTTCTATTCAGGATTATCCTTCCCTGAGTTTAGGATTGTTACAAAGCCATTGTATAAAATCTTCTTCAAAAACAATTGCTTATTGTAAACACCGTGGTTTTCGGTGTGTATTCTGATCATCACCGTAGTGTTCGGTGAAGGCATTGTGTAACCA
Organism: Nissolia schottii; assembly: GCA_003254905.1. Taxonomy (NCBI): domain Eukaryota; kingdom Viridiplantae; phylum Streptophyta; class Magnoliopsida; order Fabales; family Fabaceae; genus Nissolia; species Nissolia schottii. Next base: position 5,628 of record QANU01027603.1, on the reverse strand, counting down.
GGGGAACGGTTGTGTTCTCTTGTAGTTTTCGGTGTAAGTGCCTCGGTTGTGAGGTTGTACACAACACAAGATTACATAGTGGAAAAACCCTGCCTCAGAACAGGGGACTGGACGTAGCCTTCAGTTGTTGAAGGTGAACCAGGATAAATTCTTCGGTGTGATCTTTCTTATCCCTACACTTTACATTCAGCAATTTACAATTTTCGCTGCATTTAACATTATCAATTATTTGGTTATTGCTGGGTCTTGTTCCAAATTTGGGGATTAGGGTTTCATATCTCTCAAAGAACCAAAATCCGAGAAAAACAAGAAAAACCTAATTCACCCCCCACTTAGGTTGCTATCTGTAGTTACATAAAGCATGGACCCTATTCGTAGACGGAGCTTCTAATGTCCGTGGAAGTGGAGCAGGCATAATCCTTGAAAGTCCCAGCGGCCTCGAGTTGGAGATGGCTGTCAAGTTTGACTTCGCCACCTCAAATAATCAAGCTGAGTACGAAGCCCTGGTTGCAGGTCTTAACCTGGCCAGAGATGTTGGAGCAAAGCGGCTCGCAATTTGCAGTGATTCCCGAATAGTAGTGGCACAGGTAAAAGGCGAACACCAAGTAAGGGACGCTCAACTACAACAATACCCAAAGCTGGTGACCCAAATACTATCTTCTTTTGAGGATCATAACATAAGACATGTTCCGCAGAAGGAAAATGAAAGAGCAGACACATTGTCGAAACTAGCTAGCACGCGGCCAGGAGGAAATAACAAGACCCTCACCCAAGAAATTCTTCGTCATCCCTCTATTGGTTAGGAAGTAAATTTCACAGGAACACAAGAAAACCAGCCAAGATGCTGGACTGATCCGTTGGTAAGAATCCTCCACAGAGATAAATCTTGCCAAGCAGAAGATAAAAATATTAGAAGGGAAACTGCGAAATACACCCTCATAGATGGACAGATGTACAGAAGATCGATCTCTCAACCTCTCCTGAAATGCATAAGGTCAAAAGATGTTCCCCGAGTTTTAGAAGAAGTCCATGAGGGAGCTTGCGGCCACCACATGGTAGCAAAAATCCTTGCACTGAAAATACTCCGAGCAGGCCTTTACTGGCCAACCCTGTAGAAAGACTCCACGGATTACGTCAAAAAATGCAAAAGATGTCAAGAGCACGCAAACTTCCACGTCGCCCCTCCAGAAGGATTATCTTTTATCACTACGTCCTGGCCGTTCCAAAAATGGGGTATCGATAAACTAGGGCCGGCCTTTCCCGCAAGCAATCGGACAACGGAAGTTCATCATAGTGGCCGTTGACGATTTTACCAAATGGATCGAAGTCGAACCATTAGCTACAATCACCTCCGCCCAGTGCCGGAAGTTTGTGTGGAATAACATCCTCACAAGATTCGGCGTCCCTGAGACAATAGTTTCTGACAATGGAACGCAGTTCACCGACAAAGGATTCACAGCATTCTTGCAGGGTTTTAAGATCAAGCATCGCTTCTCCTCCGTGGAGCACCCGCAGACTAACGGTCAAGCGGAAGCGGCTAACAAGGTCATCCTGAAAGGCTTAAAAAAGAGACTCGACGAAGCAAAAGGTTTATGGGCAGATGAGTTGGGAAGCGTTCTGTGGGCTTACAGAACTACCCCACACTCGAAAACAACCCATTCCCCTTTAAATTAGCATACGAAAGCGAAGCCATGATATCGGTTGAAATCGGGGAGACAAGTCTAAGAGTGCAACTATTCTCTGCGGACAACAATGACCATCATCGAGCAGAAGACATTGACTTGATTGAAGAATGCAGAGAAGAAGCGCGCATCAAAGAAGAAGCCATTAAGAGGCGGGTCACGCAAAGATACAGCCTAAAGGTGGTCCCGCAGAAGTTTACCCCTAGAGACACGGTGATGCGGAGGGCCGACATAGGCAACAAGACATCAGGCTTAGGGAAATTGCGCCCTACTTGGGAAGGCCCCTATCTGGTAAAAGAGGCCATCGGACGAGGAGCATACAAGCTCTCATCTATGGACGGAAAGGACATCCCGCGGACTTGGAACGCAGCTAACCTTCAAATTTTTTATCTTTAATTTATGTTAATTCCTCACCATTTGTCTTTGAATTTGGGCAGCAAAACCGGTCATAACCGCGGAATTCAACTGCGAAGCAAGCCAGGTCATAACCGCGGTAATAAACTCTTCAATTACATTTCATCGAGAAATTCAACTGCGAAGCAAGCCCGGTCATAACTGCGAAAATATAATATGTACGGCCACAACCGATAAGGTCACAACCGACAATAAAAAAAACCCGGTCATAACCGCGGAAACATAATATGTACGGTCATAACCGGCAATAAAACCAAAACCCGGTCAAAACCGAGGTAAAGTGAAATAAAACCGTGGAAAAAACCCGGTGAACAAACGCACCCGAGAGGTAAAAATAAACAAGTCAAGAAAGGCGCATTATATCATATCAGAATCCACCCGCAGAAGATTACAATCATCATATTCTATATCCGCGGAAAGCTACAATATTCCTTACCCCCAAAAAAAAAAGAGAGCTACAATATACAATGGAACTCAAGCCAATTTCGTGATGACGCCCTCCTCCTCGTCGAAATACTGATCCGCGGCTACAATACTGAAATCTACATCAGGTGCCACGTGCTTCACTTGGCTCATAACCGCTTCAAAAGTAGATTCAATAAGACCCGTGGAAAGCTCCACAAGACGGAGACGGTTATTCTCGGCCCTAGCACACTCCACCCTACATGCCTCACACTCGGCCTTGGTAGAATCCAGCAGATCCTTCATCTCCTCCAGGGCTTTAGCCTTCTCCTCCACAAGCTTCTCTTTCTCCTTCAGCAAAGCATCCTTCCTGGCAATCTCGCCATCCTTCCGCTCATTCTCCCAAGCAGCACTGTCAACCTCGGACGCCAACCTAGCAGCCCTCTCCTCTGAAGCAGCAAGTTGAGCCGTCAGTTTCTGATTTTTCGCAGACGCACGTTCAAGGTCCTGCTTTAGAACAGAAATTTCTTCCCTACAAGCGTCCACCTCGTCGAAATCTATGCCCACATCTAGAGCATACGTCATCAGCCTAACAGCCTTGCCCATATGATGAATACTCTGCCTCAGGGCGGCTCTAGAAGAAACCCCATCCAGCTCCCTCCGGCGATCACTGCGGAGGAGACAACTCTTGAACTCAGAAAAAAAGTCGACATCCCAAGGCCACGCCACATTGCAAGCGCGACCAACCGGGACGCAACGCTTTTCAGCAGAAGGGCTGGGGCAGTGCTCTTCAATTTCTTTCGAGGAGGAGATTGGCCCCCAAACCTCCTCGAAGAGGAGTGAATCGACACCACGGAAGAAGAGCGAATAAGCCCTTTGCCTTCCGCGGATCCTTCGCTCCCTTCGAGCTGACCACAGCTTCCTCCGACTGCCTCCACCTCCCGCATTTCGCACAATTCTTCTCGGGCAGACGCAACCAGAGACCTATGAAATTCCTTCAACTTATCAAATTTGGCCATCCCTTCGCAGAACCTGGAATCTACAAACCAACCAAGTTACATCAACAGCAAGAAAATTTGCACAGACCAATAATAGATGGCAACAACATAAAAGGAAAGCTAAGACAAAGGAACAATGTCTACCTAAGTACAACCCTGCCTTCAGACTCTCGACGACCTCCTTAACTTTGAGAGGCCCATCTTGAGTCAGCGTTACAAAAAACCCCTTTCGGCTGACTCCTCCTCGGACAGGCTGGACGGACGGTGATGGTGAATATGCATTTTCCAATAGCACGACAGCACCTCCACGGTGTCTTGGTCCCCCTCCACAAATGCCCTCCGCCTAGGAGCAGAAAAAACCTTGAAGTACTTCCACTTAAACTCCTGGTAGGAATCCTCCCACTGTGAGAAAACTCGGGTGCCAGGAGCACTCTTAAAGGTATGCCAGCTGCGATACCTGAACTTCGTCCCAGGAACCGCGGAGCCCTTCGGATTTATCAAAGTGTATAAACTCAGAAAGGTGTTAGGAAAGGCTTTCATGCCAAACCTCTCGCAGGCAATCTGAAACCCGCAGATCAAGGCCCACTCGTTTGGATGAAGTTGAGTTGAGCTAAAGGCACACAACCTCATCAACTCTCTCTCAAAAGAAGAAAAGGGTAACCTAACTCCCAATCGAGTAAAGAAATCCTCATACATCCACAGAAAGTGCGGAGTATCCTGGTGCCGTGCCATACATACTCTCTCATCCGCGGAAGATTCTTCTAGCCTATACTCGTGGTCTTCTAAACCATCTTTGATCAACTCTAGAACTTCGCTCATCCGCTCAATGTGGGCACCGCGGAAATTGAAGGTACGATAAAAACTTTTGGTTCAATCCACCCGTACGATATCTGCTCATGCCTTCCCCGAAGGGGACGTGGTTGCCTCAACTCTTGGAAATCCTTCTTTAACTTCCCCATTACAACACTACTGAAAAAGGAAAAAGGGGCAAACTCCTATCAACATATTCCCCGACATAATAAGACACCCAATATCTACCCCAAATCACAGCACAAAAGGAACCAAAAAGCAGTAGGCATCCATCTCAAAGCCAAGAAGGAAAAAGACACCAAAATTGAGCAGAAATGGAAGGCAGAGAGCAAAAAAGAAGAGGAAGCACGCATACAACGATACATTAAGAGCAAAGATGAAGAAAGGAGAAAAGCTTACCAGGACTAAGATCAGCAACCAAGAAGCCTGTAACTTGTTAGCAAGAGACACCAACGAAGAAGCAACATCAAGAAGCAAATGCCAAAATCTCGGGAAATTTTCGAATGTGGAAAAGGAAATTCAAAAACAGAGAAGGAGCCCTCCAGAATCTTATAAATAAAAAAAAAGGGAAGTGGAAACGAAACGTTTCCCACCAAAAATAATAAAAACTCATGATTACAACTCTGGCACTCATCTCTCGGGAAGGCAAAACGGCCGAAAAACAGCACACGTGGCAGCCATCAGACGGATTTGAAAACCCACACGTCACCCGTCAAATCCATGACCTCCAATAAAACACAAGCCCAACAGTCAGTCCTTCCGCGTAAATAAAGGTTAACTCGGACCACAGTCACCTTGCGCCCCAAGTTGGGGGGCTCCTGTTATGGACTGGGCCCTAACGGCCCATTCCACGGAAGGACCTCACCCGACCCACACGACCCACCTGTTTGGAGCTAGACCTGCCTCCAAGGCCCATCCCGCGGAAGAGCCATTCCCGGTCCACGTATCTCACCTATCCCCAGCATAATCAGCTCCCATCACCCACGTGATGAGCGTCTCAGCGAATCTCACAACACAAACCACGGAGCAAACAAGGCAATATGTCCGCTGAGACTGAGGCGTGAACCGGAACCTATCACTAACATTCGATAGGTATATGAGGAATGCCAGCCACCCAAGTAACGCCAGAAACTCTGACCCCCATATTTATGTACTCATCTCCTACCTCTTCTGACTTTGGCATCGGAGTCCTTGCAGGTACCCACCCGTCCGAGGCGTTCACGGAGCTCCAGGGACCGAAGAGTACCCCTCTGGTACAAACGTAATAAACAAGGCCTAAAGGAGTCATGTACAGGGTGGTTATAATAAAGAAAAATATTTGC